>JAHZMX010006432.1:0-73668 GCA_027743895.1 Seira musarum | reverse complement strand
GGAGGAAAAGTAACAAGGGGTCAAACAACATATATTGGAGAAAGAACCACTGAAAGTATTTATGATGCAACCCTTGGTTCTACAACTATTGCCAGCGTAACAAAGGAGCCAAGAAATGAAGGTGTAATAACTGATAGCACCACTGAACGTTTTGCTCCGACATCTGAGTCGTCTTTTGATCGCACATCATTCATGTCTAGCACCATGCCTGAAATTGCAACCAGTACTTTACCTTATGAAAAAGTCACCACTTTGAGCATGATGGAAAGCACGTCATATTTAACACAGAAGACAGCGGAGAGAGTTAATGAAACTACTGTTATGTCCACTACACAACCCGGAATAACACAGGAGCCAAGGATGGAGGATGTCGTTACTGATAGTACTGATCGCGTCGTTCTTTCATCTGATAGAACAGTTTTTGAAGTGAGCACCTTGCCCGGATTCGAAACCACTACAGAAGGTAATTTCGAGACTAGAGGTGGTACTCAAAGTTCTACTTATATGCCTGGGGAAAACGTGATCAAAGAAGCTAGAACTGATGAAACCATAACTGACAGAACAACCGTGGGAGAGTTGCCCACGACAGACCACTCTACCTCTAGTCAAACTACTGGTTCTGGACTAACGACGAGTGCAGAATATAGTCAGCAAGGAATTACAGTATACACTACAGAGGTTTTACGAACCACTTTGGATGCTGAGACGAGTACAATGCCTATTGCAGGTGTGGTCAGTAAAATTCCAAGAATCGAAGAAATCAAAACTGACGGTACAACTGAGAAAGTTGTTCCAACGACAGTGCCATCCACTATTGGAAGTACGTTTGAACAAACAACAATGTCTCGTGATGTTAGCACAACCCACCAGCAGTTTCCAGAAATCACTACAGTACCAGTAACTACTGAAAGTGCATTTGAAACAACTGAAAGAGTTTATTCTTCGTCCCAAACTCCCATCGAAAGTAGGACTGTAGAACCAGGACGAGAAGAAGTGATCACTGAGGGCACGACTCAACAACGTATTCCAACTACTATAGTAAGTTCAACACAAACTCCATTCAAGCAGACGACCTTCTCAAGCATTTCTGGTACCACAGTTGAAAGTACACCACAATCCTCGTCAACCATATCTAGTGAAACATCCACAAAAATTTCGTTCGAAACCACTCTTGAAGTACTGTCAACCACTCAGAAACCAGAAGATCGTGCACGAATAGAGGATTTCGTCTCTGATAGTACTACAGCAAGGTTTGTTCCAACACCCGGTGCAACTGAGCAGTCGTCTACGCCTACAACTTTGTCAGGCGCCTCAGAACAAGTTACGACTTTTTCCAGCTCAAATACTACCCAAAGTTTATTTGAAACAACTCATGGTGTTACAACAATTACTCCAATGCTGGAAAGTATGACAACGGAATCGAGGTTGGAAGAAATTGGTACCGATAAAACGACTGAAACATTTTTGCAAACCTCTGTGTCACCTTCAAGTAACCTTACGCTTGAGACGTCTACGAAATCAGAACTCGGCTCCACTACAGCATCTGGTGACACTGAAAGAACTACTTTAGGAATTGGGATTGATACTTCTGGAAAACCCACTGAAGCTACCACTTTCGAAACCACGGCGAGATTCACCGACGAATCAACCTCAGAGGAACCCCGAAATGATGAAATCATTACGGATAAAACAACTCAGAGGTTCTTACCTACCACTGGATCACCCCCGGGAGAATCTACTTTTATAACATCAACAACTGAGTCCCAAAAAGTTACAACTATAGTGGGGCAAACTGAGAAAACCACGTCCGCTTTCTCTGAAATAATCACAACGAGAACCACAGAAACCACGTTTGACACAACAATAGCATTGCAGACTTCTACCATTCAGCCTCCTGTTGGCTTCACAAAAGAGCCAAGAATAGAGCAAATAATTACAGATACAACAACCGAACGCTTTGAACCAACGACGGGGCCAGCTACTCAGACTACATTTGAGCTGAGTGCCACTGAAAACAGCACTTCGATTTCCCATGAAGCTACCACAATGGTTCCAGAAAGAACAACTGAAAGCACATTTGACACAACTCTGAGTTCTCAAATTTCAACCCTTACACCACGAGAAGGAATAACAAAAGAACCAAGAATGGAAGAAATTACTACAGAGCCTATCATGTCGACAACTTTGTCTCCAATCGAACAAACCACATTTGACACGACAACCACATCAAAATTAGGGACTACTGGTCACTCGTCATCAGGTATTGGAACTGAACGAGGAACGACTACTACTTTTTCTGAATTTACCACAATGCCATCAGCAGGAGTAACTACGAATAATGGATTTGAAACCACAACGTTATCATCAAGAATTGAGGAGATTATGACTGATCAAACTACACTTCGTCATGGGCCTACTACTACAACTACTTCGAGGACTACTTCTCTTTCTCCCGAGTCTACGACTCGTTTTAATGCCAGTCAATTATCTAATGAAACAGTCACGCCTAGTTTAGAAGAAACCTTATTTGATAGTACCACAGTTATGTCATTTGACGATTCTAGTCTTGATAATGTTACGAATATACCAGTTACCACTCTCCGCTCTTCTGTGACGGATAAGCGGGAGAGAACCTCGAAACATGGGCCATTCTTTGGAGACACCGACACAACTAGTTATGAAACAACGACTCCAATCACTTTTGACGGTATGACAGATTCGACGGAAAGCGTATCACAAAGTGTAATGACAAACCTTAGTGCAACTACTCCAACGACTCCCTTTAGAAATGCTAGTCTTCGACTAATGCCGCGTTACAATGACGTTTGTGACACAGACGATGATTGCACTTCCTTTGAAGCATGCGTCGAACAATTTTGTACCGATGTTTGTAGCCTCTACCAACCATGTTCGAAATGTTACGCAAAAGATCATAAAGCCTGGTGTTCATGCCCTCATGAAGTTTCTGGTCCATATATTCTTTGCTCTGGGCAGGTAGCTGAAGGTAAATGAGTATCAGTTTTGAATTTTTAAAAAAGGTTGGAAGCATGCTCTATTTTTTTGTGGTTTGCTATAAAGAAAACCTCCTTGCTCCACATTTTGGGTTTTATTATTTTTGCATGCATGCCGCATTTTTCTCCGAAAATAATTTTTTTGGGAATTTTTTTGAGCCTGCCTGGATCTATGGAAGAAAGTGTGCGCTATGTTCGTACTATATATTTTTGTGTTTTTAGAACGATTACTCAGTGTCATGTTTTATTTTAGGACAAAATATTATACCTTTTAGAAATTGAAAAGCAAGAGTGTGTCGTTGCAAGTGGGTCACACTTTTTCGAAACTAATCCAACCTGAAACGAATGTTACATTTTTCGTGCTGCTATTTGGAATGCATTAATGCGTTGAGCCGAGTGTGATGCAAGATACTGATATATCTGCAATAATAATGTTCTAAAAATCTAACCTGAATGTTTTCCCTGTGTTGGGAGAGAATGTGGAGTGATATATACATACAATTATGTATTTTGACAGCTTTGAGTCTCCTCCTGTATGCAGGAACGTTCGCCATAAAACATAATACATTTTAATGTGTGCCAACAATTAACGGCATGATTTCAAACTGAAATATGAAGAATGATGCGTAAAAAAAATACTGATATATAACCTCATAGGATAAGTGCATTTTAAATAATAATTTACTTGTGTCATGTGGTGAAAAAATTAACAAGGTTAAATTGTGCAAAACATACATGTTGCCTTACATGCAAAAAATCTCAGCTTCTTTACTGGTTATGCCTATTATTGTATTGTAACGAAATTAATCCCGCATGGAAATGAAACGCGATTGAAAACTAAAATATTTAATAATTTAATTTGATAAGTTTTACACATGAAAACTTTGATATAAATGTAATACTAACTGAGCTGTGTTCTTTTAAAATTATTTATAATTAATTTTTTTCGCACCTTCTCTATATTAATGAAATTGCTGCTGGATTGGATTGTTTTAGCTTGAAATGTGAAAGTTAACAAAACAATTTGCACGGCCGTTTAAAATATATGCTAACATTTTCTTTTTTGAATCATTGATTGCATGAGGAATGAATTTATGAAACGTATTTTGGAATTAATGCAATAGGTGAATGTCAGAGCAATGTTGACTGTCCAAGAAACATGGCTTGCATTAAGGGTCGATGTGGCGACCCATGTCAGATCAATAGCCCCTGCAAGGAAGGAGAAAAATGCAGTGTTGTTGACCACATTTTGACTTGCGTGGCAGGTAAAATCTTAGGACCCGATAAAACTTTAAAGTTACTTATTTCTGTAAATTTTATATAAAAAAATCGTGTATATTTTTGTTGAGCAGATAGCAAAAACAATGTTTGTGACCCGACAAATCAAGCCTGCACCGGAGGTAAGTTTGGAAACTTTTCTTGTTATGCCCTCTTCATCTTACCGAAATCGACGTAGGAGGAGTAACACTTATTGTAACCTAAGCATTCCAATAAGTTTTGCTCTTTCCGTTGCGTCGCTGCCGCATAATAATAATCGCTCTATGAACCATTTTTTTAAAACCTTAACCATAACAGACACAATCAACAAATGATATTCATGTAATGATGAGCATATATATATATATATACTTTTAATACCTAATTATAACTGATTTATTAGCACCCCGATGCAAAACTAAAAACGGTAAATTCATAATGACACATATATTTTATACGCCAACATTTATGCTTTTGTTATCATTGTTTTAATGATGAAAAACATTGTGGGAAGTATGGAAAACCGGATGGAGCACTCTAATTCAACACAAGTAAAAGTATATAATAAATAGGTAAATTAATATATATGTCTTTGAAAGTGAGACATCAAACCAACCACCACCACCGCACTAAATAATTTTAAAAGTATAAACTCCACACGAAAAAAAAAAACACTACTACTACTACTCCCAACTAGTGCTAAGTCTCTGGAAAACTCATCCACCAAATCAATCACTACCATCGCAAAAACTATATAATTCGGCGAAAATTCCTCCTACCTCCGGATTCTACTACTACTAATAAAACTTCTACCCCTCGCATATCCAACTTCGGAGTATAACGGGACAACGGAAATTAATCATTTCTCAACGGAAAAGCTCACCTCTCTACCTACCATCTACACTCACTAACCCCGTCACATGAAACAGGTTAATCCACAAATCAATAATTCAATATACACGAATACATTAGTTTTATGATTTACTCATTAATTTTTCTTCCTTTTTCATCATGTACCAATCAATCACACTTTTCCACCATAACTATATCACCTCATCTCATTATTTCGTCACGTAACCAAAACCAAACCAACATCCAAAAATCTCACCTCTTTTCCTTTCCAATTTCTTTGTCTTTCAACTAATAAAAATAATAATTTAAATACCGATATTCTTACCTTTTTATGCTTTCTTTAAAGCTTTTTTAAAAATTATTATGAATATTTAAATTGCTTTCATGCTACAATGATACAAAAATCATGACACCCATTACAACCATGACACAAAAACTTTAGCAAAGTTACAGAATATTTATTTTAAAAAAACGACTATTCGTAAGTATGCAATTTTTTCAATTTTTATGACTAATGAAGAAAAAAAATTGAACAAAATATGATTTGCATGCAATCTAATTTTTGCAAGCAATACTATACGAATTTATTAGAGAAAAAAACGCATGCTTACTGTTATGGTACGATCCATTAATTGAACTCAATTTTAACATTAATAAAAACAAGCTTCATTTGCATCCCATAACGCACAGAAAGAAGAAAAACTGACTAAACATTAAAACCAGGGTTTTTAAAGCTAACAACTTGCGAATTTATGGTTCAATTAATAACAAATAGGAATGACAAAGTAAACCTCACAATAAAAATTCGCACAATATCAAATAGGATTATAATATACTATTTATATTGACTAACAGTATTTTCGGTTGCATGCAAATTACAAATTGCATCAGTTTCAAAAAACAACTGAAAACATTTGAAAGTAAAATGTTTGACAAGTAAGCCAGATTGGCAGACTGTACATTTTGTTAGCATTAACATTAAAACGGAGCATGGCTACTTAACGTTGACAATGAAATGTGAATGAAACTAAATGTTTTTTAAAATGAAAATGTTTCCAAAGTTTGTCGAGTTGTGCATTTACAATTGGCTTTAGAATGTTGTCTGATAATTTTTACTGCTAGCTGAGCTATAAAGCTACTTATATACTTTGTGAAATATGTTTTATTTTTTACCTTTCTGTATTGTTCCTTGAATTTTACTATTTTTTTCCTGGAGATTTCAACTTCATTGTCTTTCCTCTTCTGTTTCTGATAGGTAAAAATATTTTCTCGTTTAAAATCTAATAAAAAAATAACTGTTTTTCGCATTAAGGTTGTCGTAATGATAACGACTGTCAACCTGATGAAGCGTGTCATGGAGGATATTGCTTACGACCTTGTGATTCACAGCCCTGTGGAACAAATGCTATTTGTAAAAATTATAATCACAGAGCGGTATGCCGTTGTCAAGATGGTTATGTTGGCGAGCCAACAAGAAACTGTGACCGTCCACCAACTCCTGGAGTATGTCAGTACAACGAAGACTGTCCTCCGAATAAATTTTGCGATAGGCTCAACCGAGTTTGTTTATCGCCATGCATGTCTGATAGTTGTGGAAGAAATGCCGAGTGCATTGTTGAAAATAGGGAGGCCAGATGCCAGTGCTTTGAAGGGTTCGAAGGAAATCCGTATCATTCCTGCGACAGACGTAAATACACTTGACAAATAAAATTTTAAAAATAAATAAAAAAAGATTACACCACGACAGTAACGTTATGATGCGATATATCATGCTTTTCAGCAATGCCTGGATGTCGCAGTGATTCAGACTGTCCCTCCCATCTCGCATGTTTCCAGCGGAAATGTGTCAGTCCTTGTAACTGTGGAACAAACGCCATTTGTGAAGCTGAAAATCACCGTGCACTTTGTAAATGCCCATTGGGCTTCTATGGGGATGCTGGAAGAAAATGTGAACCGAAAAAGGACCCATGCAATCCATCACCTTGTGGGAAAGGGGCTAGATGTGAGTCCACCAGCCGGGGAGCTGTTTGCTCTTGTCCCAGAAAGACAACTGGAAATCCTTTCATTGAATGCTGTAAGTTGAAGTTGCACTAAAAACATTAATACTTTTTATTGAAGTTTTTAAATTAATTTTAAATTAACAAATTTATGCTTTTCATAGATCCTGAGGGACCTTCCTGCGAGGGTGTTAATTGTGGACCTAACGCTGGTTGCAATATTGTTCAAAATCAGCCCGTTTGCTACTGCTTACCAGGTTACACCGGAAGCCCACCGAATTGTAGGCGTGCATCAGATGTCTGTGCTGCCAACTCATGTGGCCCCAACACGCTTTGTCAAGTGGAACCTGGAAATGTTATTCGTTGCACTTGTCTTGATGGGTATATTGAAAGGCCTGACACTCTTCAAGGCTGCGTGGAAAAGAAGAACCCCTGCGAACCAAATCCATGTGGTCATGGAGCTGTCTGTGACACGACAAGAAATCCCCCCTGTTACTGTCCATCTGGATTGTACGGGAACCCCTATTCAAACTGTACACACCCCGGCGTTCAACTTTGCCGACCTGGTCCATGTGGACCAAACGCAGATTGTTATACTCAAAACAGACGAGAAATTTGTAAATGTAAATACGGCTTTGAGGGTAGTCCATACGAAGGTTGTCATCCAGTCATCGACCCATGCGTTCCATCACCATGTGGTCCAAACACGGATTGCAGAAATCATAATGGGAGGGCTGTTTGCAGTAAGTAACATAATATTATTTCCATTCTTTATTATCATATATTAACACTCAGGCCCTAACCGAGGGGTGGCCCGGCCCGGGTGCCACGAAATATCTAATTTGTGGTATTTCAAAGTTGGGGCAACGTGAGACATGTCTAAAATTTTTGCGGTTCTCAAATATTAGCAATTATTAAGACCACATTTAGCATTTAATAATTTCGTAAGGTTTGAATTTTTTAAAAAGTATAACGGCCTTATAAACTGCGATGTTTTTATATCACCTGCAATTTAAGTTTAATATATCTGCAGCTTAATTTTATTAGCAAAAATTTTAACTGTACTGAAAAAATTATGGTAAAAATTACCAATTTGCATTATTAGGAACGTAAATACTTCATATTTTACGAAGTCGAAAATTTCAAGCTCGTGAACTAAAGAGAAGCAGGAAAAAATCGGCGAGCGAAGCGAGCCGAAAATTTTTTTTAAAATATCATTTCGTAAAAGCAGGCGATGATGAAATTAAAATCTTCGCCATCTTTTCAAAGGGGCCGAGTCTATCGTAAAAACTTGGGCGAATAACGGTGGTCGTTGAAATGTTTAATTTTTTAAACAATTTCTAACCATTTAAAAAATATTTTTCTCAATTGGCCCGGCCCCCTTTGGGGCCCGGCCCGGGTTTCGTACACCCCCTGGCACCCCCCTCGGTTAGGCCCTGTTAACACTAGCTTTGTAAATTAAGTATATAAACTGACAGAAGTAGTAAGAAGTAGTAGTAGAAGTTCTAATGATGTTTGTTATTTTTATAGCATGCAAAAGAGGATATAAGGGTCATCCAATCAGTCACCAAGGATGTCAACCAGACTGCGTCAAAAATGAAGACTGTCCAGACTCAAAAGCATGCATCAATTATCAATGCGTTGACCCGTGTCCTTCAGCTTGTGGCATTGATGCAGAATGTAAACCTCAAAACCATCGTCCCGTGTGTTATTGTGCATATGGTTTGGAAGGTAATCCTTACGTCCGTTGTATTCCCCGAAAACGACCAGAGCCTGCTAAACAACAGGATCCTTGTAATCCCTCACCTTGTGGACCTAATGCCAACTGTAAAGTTTATGGCAGTCGACCAGTTTGCTGTAAGTTTTTTTTTCGTTTATAATACGGTTTTTTATTTCAATTTTAGCTTATTTAATTTGCACGATGGTTCCCTGCATAGCATATTCTCTAAAATACCATGCCTATCATTTCATTGCGTAAATGCTTGATTTATTTTAGCATGTATACAAGGTTATCACGGAGACCCTCTTATTGGCTGTAAACCAGAGTGTGTGACCAGTGTTGACTGTCCAGATAATCGAGAGTGCAGAAACCTCAAATGCGTTGATCCATGTCCGAACATGTGCGGTATTAATGCAGAATGTACTGCATTGAATCATCGTGCTGTTTGTCAGTGTAAGAAATATCACACTGGGGACCCATACACGGAGTGTCTGAAGGCTGTTTATCCGCCTCCAAAACCAGCCACACCCATTGATCCTTGCGAACCAAACCCATGTGGCCCCAATTCCAAGTGTAGAACACGAAATGGTGAAGCCATCTGCAGTTGCCATCGCGGATATTTTGGGAATCCATGTAGACCTGAGTGTATGAGTGATTCGGAATGTCCATCCAACAAAGCTTGTATATCATTTAAATGTTCCGATCCGTGCACTGGAGTTTGTGGTCTCAACGCAATCTGTACTGTTGTACAGCATCGGCCGGTTTGTTCTTGTCCAACATCACGACAAGGAGATCCATTTGTTTCCTGCGAAAGGAAACCGGTTACTAAACCGCCTCCTCCTCAACCCATCACTAGACCATGTAATCCATACCCCTGTGGTGATAACACTATTTGCGAGGAAAAAGGACAAGTCGCCGTTTGTAAGTGCAAAACGAATTATTTCGGGAATCCTGGATTGGGATGTAGACCAGAGTGCGTGCTCAATCAAGATTGCCCAACGGATCAAGTTTGCAACGACTACAGATGCAGAGACCCATGCCCCGGTACATGTGGAGTTAATGCCGTTTGTCGAACTCATAATCATGTGCCTACCTGCCGTTGTATTGAAGGATTCGATGGAAACCCATTCTCTGTGTGCACTAAATATGGTAAGACTTATTTAAAACTAATTTAAAATTTAAGCGTTTATAAATATTCGAAATAGACTAAAATTTAAAATAATATGTACTTCAAAAAATGTCCAGTTCCACCAGAACCAACGGATCCTTGTCAACCAAATCCATGTGGCCCTTACAGCGAATGTCGAACTCTTTATGAACGTGCGCTGTGTAAGTGTAATCCGGGTACAATCGGGTCTCCACCCAACTGCCGCCCTGAATGTATTGTTGACTCCGACTGTGCGCTTGACAAAGCATGCCGTCAGCAAAAATGTGTGGATCCATGTCCTGGAGCCTGTGGACAAAACGCAAAGTGTAGCGTACGTTACCATTCCGCCGTGTGCACTTGCATCCATGGATTCAGAGGCAACCCAACAGCATTCTGCTCTAAAATTCCTGACGAGCCCCCACCACCTCCAAGAGATCCTTGCCATCCTTCCCCTTGTGGATATAATGCAGAGTGTAAGAACCAAGGTGGGCGTGCCATATGCTCCTGCCTAGATGGATATTTTGGAGCTCCTCCTTATTGCAAACCAGAGTGTACCGTTAGTGCAGAGTGTTCAAGAAATCGAGCTTGTATCAAGTACAAATGCACCGATCCATGCAACCCATGTAGGTTTCAGCTTTTAAATTTTAAAACTTGATAATTTTTTAAAGTATTTCGTACATATGATATTACATGTATTATTATTATTATAAAAATGAATTAATTTCTATTAGCACCCTGTGGTGTCGACGCAAATTGCCAAGTCATTGACCATATTCCAGTGTGTTCTTGTCCGAGACCAGGATTTGAAGGGGATCCATTGGTGCGCTGTCACAAAGTCGTTGGTATGAAAATACATTATCATTTTGTTACTTTGCAAACAAGTTTGACATGAGTGTTCTTACATAGGTATGCATATTTCTATTCTATCTTTTCTATTCCTTATGACAGCTCCTCCGATCAAGATTGATCCGTGTTCATCCATTTCTTGTGGTCTCAACGCTCAATGTCGTGTCATTAATGACCGCGCAGTTTGTGAATGCATTTATCCTAATGAAGGCGATCCTTATATTGCCTGCAAAACTGAATGCCTTCGTCATGCTGATTGTCCATCAAACAAGGCTTGTTCCAACTACAAATGCGTGGATCCTTGCAACTCACTCTGTGGAATTAACGCAGTCTGCACTGTTTACAATCACATCCCAGCTTGTTCGTGTGCAGAAGGATATTCAGGCGACCCATTCAGATATTGTAATCCCGAGCAAAAATATTTGCCTCCGGCTCCTGTCAAAGATCCATGCTCACCAAACCCTTGTGGATTATATAGCCAATGTAAAAATGAAAATGGACATGCAGTCTGCTCTTGTTTATCTAATTACTACGGATCTCCGCCAAATTGTCGCCCAGAATGTACACTTAATTCCGATTGTTCTCAAGACAAGAGTTGCACAAATCAAAAGTGCGTCAATCCATGTCTTGCCGAACCATGTGCACGAAATGCAATCTGCAAGGTTCGCCATCATTCTCCCATATGCAGCTGTCCACCAAACTTTAATGGTAATCCATTTGTATACTGTGAGGAGATCAAGAGAGAAGTTGAACCTGTGAGACCAACAGCTCCACCCAACCCGTGTCAACCATCCCCATGTGGACCATTTGCTGAATGCAGAGTTGTTGGAAGTCAGGCTGTTTGCAGTTGCTTTTCAACATATGTTGGGTCCCCACCAAATTGTCGCCCAGAATGCGTCATTCATGCAGATTGTCCAAATGAAAAAGCTTGTATCCGGGAAAAATGTGTTGATCCTTGTCTGGGCGCTTGCGGATTTAATGCTCAATGCAAGGTCATAAATCATGGCCCAATTTGCTGTAAGTTTCTAGTTATAATCTTTATCACTTAAAGTTATTGAGGTTTCTGCAATTAAAGCGTCTGCTAGCAATTGCATATTGGTAGTGTGTTCCTTCGTCAAATCTTCAATACAATGTAGTGCGAATTATGGATAATAATTCCTTCTTGTGTGCATTTTTAGCTTGTGAGCCTGGATATGAAGGTGATCCATTCTCCAGCTGCAAGAAGCGAGGTAAAATCAGTAAAACCATAATATGGAGTATTAACTATCGCTTCACTAATTTATGCCTTGGCAATTTTTGTTGAAATAATCATGACGTAATACATTACATAATAAAAATATTTTTAAAATTTTATAGTTATTGTGGAAGTGGTTAGAAATCCATGTCACCCGTCCCCCTGTGGTTCAAACGCAGTTTGTACTGAAACTAATGGAATTGGATCGTGCTCCTGCTTGCCAGAATATTTTGGTGACCCATATGTGTCTTGTAAACCTGAATGTATACTTAATTCGGATTGTGCTTCTGATAAAGCTTGTATCAATCAGAAATGTGCCAATCCTTGTGCCACGCAAGGAGCCTGCGGTATTCATGCAGAATGTTCAGTACACAACCATGTCATCACGTGCTCTTGCCCTCAAGGATATACAGGCCAGCCACTGTCAGCATGCTACCCTATGCCAAAGACTCCTCCACCTCAACCACTAGTACCTCGTGACCCATGCAATCCATCCCCATGTGGGGTTAACGGCCAATGTCGAGATCAAGATGGAATACCAATTTGCAGTTGTAAAGCAGATTATTTTGGTACTCCGCCTGACTGCAAACCAGAATGTGTAATTAGCTCTGAATGTGCCTTGGATAAGACCTGTGTGGCTCTTCGCTGTGTTGATCCTTGTCTGAATGGACCATGCGCCTACAACGCGATTTGTCGTGTACTTAATCACAGTCCAATATGTTCCTGCAAGAGTGGATTCCAGGGGGATCCATTCTTATCTTGTGAACCAATTCCTGTTCGGATTGAAGAACCCAAGAATCCTTGTGTACCAAATCCGTGTGGACCATTTTCCGAATGCAAAACTGTTAATGGCCATGCTGCTTGCAGTTGCCTCCAAACATATGTTGGATCCCCACCAAACTGCAAACCTGAATGTTTCATTGACGCTGATTGTCCAACTGACAAGGCATGTATATCTCAAAAATGCTCGGATCCCTGCCCAGGTTCTTGTGGATTCAATGCCGAGTGTCGCGTGGTTCTTCATAAATCTCAATGCTATTGCATCGTTGGATTTACTGGGGATCCTTTCCAGTCATGCCAACCCATTCCTCCTGAACCACCTCGAATCGAAGAAAAACGGGATCCATGTAACCCATCCCCGTGTGGTGCAAATGCAGAATGTATTGAAAGAAATGGAGCTGGAGCATGCGTGTGCCTGCCAGAATATCATGGAGATCCTTATAGTGGATGTAGACCCGAATGTGTTACGAACCAAGATTGTCCGAACAACAAAGCATGTATGCGAAACAAATGTGGTGATCCTTGTCCTGGCGTATGTGGTTATAATGCACATTGTCGTGTTTACAATCATGTCCCCGTTTGCAGTAAGTCTTGATTCTTATACATTTCTCACAAGTTCAAGTCAAGCTAATGAACATGTATTTCGCAAAGTTGGACAATTCATTGATACAATATAAATTTTATCATGACAATTTTAGCTTGCGACGACGGTTATGAAGGTAATCCATTCCAAGGCTGTCAACAAAGACCTCAACGACAGCCTCCTCCAGAGCCAGAAAGAGATCCTTGTAACCCGTCTCCCTGTGGACCCTATAGTCAATGCAAAAATAATAACGGAGTTGCAATTTGCAGTTGCCAGCCTAATTATGTAGGGTCTCCACCAAATTGTCGACCTGAATGCGTCGTGAGCTCGGAATGTCCACTTGACAAGGCTTGTGTGCAACAAAAGTGCGTTGACCCTTGCCAGAATGGACCTTGTGCTCCCACTGCCATGTGCAAGGTGAACAATCACTCGCCCATTTGTACCTGTCCGCCAGGACAGACAGGAGATCCATTTGTGAACTGCGTACTTAGAGTTGAAGCTATACCATCAGAACCTGTGGACCCATGTAATCCATCTCCTTGTGGACCTTACGCAGAGTGTAAACGAATAAATGATCAAGCAGCTTGCTGTAAGTTTTTATTATATACACGTTTTTTTCTCTCTCTCTCGTAATTATTTTACTATTCGTTCAGGAAAAAGTGCTCATATTATGTAGTATAGTTTGTTCGGGAATATAATTTATTGATTTTTTTTTCATGATATTCCAGCCTGTTTACCAGGTTACATTGGACGACCACCAAATTGCAGACCCGAGTGTACTATCGATTCAGACTGCCCTAGCGATAAGGCATGTTCTGCAGAGAAATGTGTGGATCCATGTCCAGGGGCTTGCGGCTCCAATACAAACTGCCGCGTTGTGTCTCACCGACCGCAGTGTCATTGCTTACAAGGATATGAAGGAGATCCTTATGTAGGATGCTTCCTGAAACCCGAACCACCAAGATACCTCCCTCCTCCGGAAAGATTAGACCCTTGCAATCCTTCCCCATGCGGAGCAAACGCCGTTTGTAAAGAAAGAAATGGAGCTGGAGCATGTCAATGTTTCCCTGAATATTTTGGGGACCCTTACGTGGAATGCCGACCAGAATGTATGTTGAACGCTGACTGTCCGAATGATAAGGCCTGTGTTCAAACAAAATGCAAAGATCCCTGTCCTGGGGTTTGTGGACCCAACGCTGAATGCCATGTTTATAACCACCATCCTACATGCCAGTGCTTATCAGGGTACACAGGCCAACCACTTCAAGGTTGTCAACTAATTAGAATCGAACCTCCACGACCAACACAACCTGCCGATCCATGCCACCCATCCCCGTGTGGTCCTTACAGTCAGTGTAGGAATAATAACGGTGTTGCCATTTGCTCATGCCAACAAAATTATGTGGGTCATCCACCAAATTGTCGACCAGAGTGTGTAACAAGCTCAGAATGTCCACTAGATAAGACTTGCGTCAACATGAGATGCGTCAATCCTTGTGAGCAAAGCCCTTGTGCCCCAACAGCGCAGTGCCGCGTTGTGAACCACAGTCCCCTCTGCTCGTGCGCGTCAGGCCTCCGCGGAGATCCATTCCAAGGTTGCCATCCAGAGCCAAAACAGCCAGAAGTAATAACAAATCCTTGTGACCCATCCCCTTGTGGACCCAACAGTGAGTGCAGAGTCATTAACGGACAAGCTGCGTGCTCATGCAGAGAAAATTACCAAGGGCGACCACCAAATTGCAGACCAGAATGTACGATCAATCAGGATTGCCCACATGACAAGGCATGCATGAATAACCGGTGTGAGAATCCATGTCGAGGAGCTTGTGGATACAATGCTGAGTGCAAAGTTTGGAACCACCAAGCTCAATGTTGTAAGTATCAAAGATATTATGTTCACCGTGTTTTAATTATACATATACTCTCATTTGCATGTGAAGTGAAAAGAACTGGTCCGTTGACATTTCGATGTATTATGTGCTCATGATGTATCTTATCGCTTTAATAGATTGTAATCCTGGCTATACGGGAGATCCATTCAATGGATGTAATCGTATTCCTGAACCTCCTCCAGAAATCATTAAGCAAGAGATTCTGGATCCGTGCAATCCATCGCCATGTGGAGCTAACGCAGTTTGCAAAGAACGGAATGGCGCAGGCGCTTGCACATGTATTTCTGAATATTTTGGGGATCCATACACTGGATGCAGGCCAGAATGTGTCAACAACCAAGACTGTCCAACGAATAAAGCATGTATCAGGAATAAATGTGGAGATCCCTGTCCTGGAGTATGTGGCTATAATGCTCAATGTAACGTGGTTCAACATGTGCCAACTTGTACGTGTGTTCATAATTACGTGGGCGATCCTTTCCAAGGATGTAGACAACCTCCTCCTCCACCCCCACCACCAAAAAGACCAATTCGAACTAATCCATGCGTTCCATCTCCTTGCGGGCCTTACAGTACCTGTAAAGAAGTCAATGAAGTGGCAGTTTGCAGTTGCCAGCCTACTTATATAGGATCTCCACCAAACTGCAGACCAGAATGTGTGACAAACTCAGAATGTCCTCTTGACAAAGCTTGCCTTCGACAAAAATGCGAGGATCCTTGCCAAAGTGGACCATGTGCTCCAACAGCGGTTTGTCGGGTGCACAACCACAGCCCACTTTGTTCTTGCCATCCAGATTTCACCGGAAATCCATTCAGTGGCTGTACAAAAATAATTAAGATAGAAGGTCCTCCACCTGACCCATGTCAACCAAACCCTTGTGGTCCATATTCTGTATGCAAAGTCATCAACGGGCAAGGAGCTTGTAAGCATTTTCAGTTGTTTTTATTTAAAACTGATTCTGAATGCAATGCCCAAAAACCAAGCCATCAATATTACCATAATTTTAAATTTTATTTATTTATGATTTTATATTTACAGGCTCTTGTCAGACTGGATATATAGGAAGCCCACCCAATTGCAGACCAGAATGTACAATTAATCCAGATTGCCCTTCAGATAAAGCGTGTATTAGGGAAAAATGTGATGATCCTTGCCCTGGAGCTTGTGGATATAATGCCGAGTGCAGAGTTAATAATCACAATCCACAGTGCCATTGCAATCCTGGCTATACTGGGGATCCATTCACAGGATGCTCACCAATTCCTCCTCCGCCACCACAGATCATTAAGCAAGAAATTCTCGATCCTTGTAACCCATCACCATGCGGAGCTAACGCCGTTTGTAAAGAACGTAACGGAGCTGGAGCATGTGTGTGCCTTGCAGAATATCATGGAGATCCGTATAGCGGATGCAGACCAGAGTGTGTCACAAATGCAGATTGTCCCCAGAACAGGGCATGTGTGAGTCAAAAATGTAAAGATCCGTGTCCAGGGGTTTGTGGAATCAATGCTGATTGCCACGTACGTTCGCATGTGCCTAATTGTGAGTGCTACACTGGCTACATTGGAGATCCGTTTAGAGGTTGCCACCAACCTCCTCCTCCACCACCTCCTCCTCAAAGGCATGAGCCACCTCGAGATCCGTGCCAGCCATCTCCATGCGGACCATACAGCACATGCAAGGCTAACAATGGCGTTGCTGTGTGTTGTAAGTAACACATATCACGTATTATTTCCTCTGCCGACATTGTATGTAATTATGCTAATAAGTTTAGAATTTTATGTTCTCATAATGCTTCTTGTTTTCATTTAGCTTGTCAAGAAACTTACATAGGATCCCCTCCAAATTGCCGTCCAGAGTGCGTATCAAGCTCAGAATGTCCTTTGGACAAAGCATGTATACGGCAGAAATGTGTGGACCCATGTCCGGGACCCTGTGCACCAAGTGCTCAATGTCGTGTTGTCAATCATTCACCAATCTGTTCCTGTCCTGCCGATACCATAGGTGATCCCTTCGTTTCATGCCAGCCGAAACCCCCAGAAGTGAAAGAGGAACCTCGCAATCCATGTGTACCATCTCCATGTGGAGCTTACGCAGAATGCAAGGTTCTTAACGGTGTAGCAGCCTGTAAGTAACAAACATTAATTTAATCAAGTTATAATTCTATGTATTATAATAAGACCAGTTCTGACAAACGTAACATGATTTTATTTTTATATCATGGAAAAAAACAGGCAGTTGCCAGCAGGGATATATCGGGGCTCCTCCAAACTGTAGACCTGAATGTGTCATGCATGAAGAATGTCCAAATCATCTTGCTTGTATGCAACAAAAGTGTAGGGACCCATGTCCAGGCTCCTGTGGCTACAATGCTGATTGTCGTGTTGTCAACCACAATCCTCAATGTTACTGCAGACAAGGATTCCGAGGCGACCCGTTCTTTGGCTGTGAACCCATTCCACCAGAACCTCCAACTCCAGTCAGAGAAGAAGTCAATCCCTGCCAACCTTCGCCATGTGGGGACAACGCAATTTGTAAAGAACGTAACGGAGCTGGAGCATGCACCTGTATTGCAGAATATCATGGAGATCCTTACACTGGATGTAGACCAGAGTGTGTATTAAACCAAGACTGTCCAAATAATAAGCAATGTCTTCGAAATAAATGCGTGGATCCTTGTGTCGGAGTTTGTGGTTCAAATGCTCAATGTTCGGCATTAAATCATATTGCAAATTGTCATTGCTTACCCGGATACACTGGAGATCCATTCCAATACTGCACCAGAATTCCAGAACGAATTGAACCAAGACCTACGCAACCATCAGATCCTTGTCAGCCTTCACCATGTGGACCCAACAGTCATTGTCGAAATCAAAACGGATTTGCCTTATGCACCTGTAGACAGGAATTTTTCGGGTCCCCTCCAAACTGCCGTCCCGAATGTACTTCAAGCTCTGAATGTTCGCTGGACAGAGTCTGTAACAACTTTAAATGTGTGGATCCTTGTCCTGGGCCATGCGCTCCAAACGCCGTTTGTAGGGTCGTTAATCATTCTCCAATTTGTACATGTCCACCCGAGCAAACTGGAGATCCTTTCTATTCATGCAAGCCAATGAGGCAACAACTTCCGGAACCTCCGCGCGATCCATGCAATCCTTCACCCTGTGGAAACAATGCTGAATGCAGAGTTATCAATGGACAAGGGGCTTGTAGCTGCAGAGTAGGATTTGTAGGTTCACCTCCATCCTGCAGACCAGAATGTGTTGTCCATTCGGAATGCCCAAGTGACAAAGCTTGTCTCAATACCAAATGTGTTGACCCATGTCCTGGAACCTGTGGATACAATGCCAACTGTCGTGCGTACAACCATGCTCCACAATGTTCATGTGACCCTGGTTACACAGGGGATCCTTACCAAGGATGCACTCAAATCAGAATCGAAGAACCACCTCCACGTCCACCAGAAATCATTGACCCTTGCTCACCTTCGCCCTGTGGTGCCAATGCTCGCTGCACCAACCGTAACGGAGCTGGAGCTTGCACATGTATTGAAGAGTATCAAGGTGACCCATACGCTGGGTGCCGTCCAGAATGTGTGCTCAACACGGATTGTCCATCAGATAAAGCCTGTCTCCAAAGCAAGTGCAAAGATCCGTGTAGAGGAGTATGCGGCTATAATGCTGTTTGCTCAGTTCGAAACCACGTTCCAGTCTGTGAATGCTTACCAGGTTACACGGGTCAACCTTTCTCCGGTTGTCACATGATCCCACCTCCACCTCCTCAAAGAGAAGAGCCAAGACCTCCTCAAGATCCTTGTGTACCTTCTCCGTGTGGCCCTTACAGTCAAAGTCGAAGTAATGGGGTTACATGTCAATGTAAGTAACAATCCTTCTTTTAGTCATTTGATTATGCAGTCACCATGACTTTATAAGTTTATTTATATTTAACTTAGCAAGAGCTGTAATAGCATGATCATATTTTTCTGTTGTTTGAAAAAAAAAATAGGCAGTTGCTTACCAACATATGTTGGCCAACCTCCCTCTTGTCGTCCAGAATGCTTAACCAACTCGGAATGCCCCCGCGACAAGGCTTGCTCTCAACAGAAATGCGTTGACCCATGCAAGTCTGGCCCTTGTGCTCCTACCGCCCAATGTCGTGTGGTTAACCACAGCCCAATTTGCTCTTGTCCTCCTAATCATGAAGGGGATCCATTCTATAGCTGTACTCTCATTGTACAAAAGATTGAAGCTCCTCCATCAGATCCTTGTGTTCCATCCCCATGTGGACAATATGCTGAGTGTCGAGTTCATAATGGGGTTGCATCGTGCTCCTGCCTTCGAGAATATGTGGGGTCACCACCAAACTGCAGACCGGAATGTGTCATTGATTCTGACTGTCCCAGCGATCAAGCTTGTATTCAGGAGAAATGTAGGAATCCCTGCGATGGAACATGTGGAATTAATGCAGAATGTAGAACACTCAATCACCGACCTCAATGTAACTGCTTCTCTGGGTATGAAGGTAATCCTTACGTGGAGTGCAGACATGTTGTTCCAGAACCTCCTCCAAGAATCGAACATATTGACCCTTGTAATCCATCTCCTTGTGGAGCGAATGCTGTTTGCAAAGAACGGAATGGCGCAGGCGCTTGCAGCTGTATACCTGAATATTTTGGGGATCCATACACTGGATGTAAACCAGAATGTACGATCAACAATGATTGTCCCAGGGACAAGGCTTGCCAAAATCACAAGTGCGTCGATCCATGTCCAGGAGTTTGCGGACATAATGCGGATTGCTCGGTAGTGAACCATCATCCTACTTGTACTTGTTTCCCAGATCACGAAGGGGACCCATTTAGAGCATGTAGTCGAAGACCACCCCCTCCTCCTGAACCACCAAGAATAACTGATCCTTGCAACCCATCGCCTTGTGGAAACTATGCTGAATGTAGGAATCACAACGGTGTTGCAATTTGCAGTTGCCAGCCTAATTATGTGGGGTCTCCACCAAATTGTCGACCTGAATGTGTTGTGAATTCTGATTGCATTCTGACAAGGTCATGTGTCCAGCAAAAATGTACAGACCCATGCAGTCCATCTCCTTGTGGAACCAACGCTCATTGCAAAGTCATAAATCACAGTCCAATCTGCTGTAAGTTTTTACTTTTACTTTATTCCTATTTATTTATTAAGCGACTTTGTCTCACCGTCACAGTCTGACCTCTCATCATTTATGTATTTGTTTTATGATTTATATTATATAGCCTGCAATCAAGGTTTCAGAGGTGATCCGTTCGGAGGTTGTGAAAGGGAGGTTGTCATTGAGCAGCCCAGGGCGGATCCATGTTCACCGTCACCTTGTGGACCTTATGCACAATGTAGAGTTATTGGATCAACTGGAGCTTGTAAGTGTATTAATATTAACATTATCACTTTCCTTAACGTTTAAAAAATATGTTGCAATATAACAAGAGCTGATGTAGTGTTTTAAAAATAATAATTTTTTACAATTTTCATTTAAGATTAAGGCTTGATTTTGCAAACAATTAAGATTTCTCGTTGGAAAAAGTAGTTAATATATATGACTTCATATATGTAGATAAACGTTTAAAATTAGTTGTATTGTTTCTGTTCCAGGTTCGTGTGAACCGGGATATATTGGGAGACCACCAAACTGTAGACCAGAATGTTTGTACAACGAAGAATGTCCCTCTGACAAGGCGTGTAGAAATCAGAGATGTGTCAACCCTTGTGGCTCTTGTGGCGTCAACGCTGAATGTCGTGTGGTAAACCACAATCCAACCTGTGAATGTTTCGCTGGCTACACAGGTTCGCCAGCTAGTGCATGCTATCTTGTCGAAAGAACAACAACGCCAAGACCAACTGAAAGACCTAGAAATCCGTGTGAGCCTTCTCCTTGTGGCCTGAATGCACAGTGTAGAGTCCAAAACGGAGCTGGAGCTTGCAGCTGTAAACCTGGATATTTTGGAGATCCTTATCATGAATGTAAATTGGAGTGCGAGGAAAATTCTCATTGTGATACTACAAAAGCATGTATTGCCTACAAATGCAAGGATCCTTGTCCTGGAACCTGTGGTCTTAATGCAGAGTGTAGTGTTCAGCGGCATATTCCGGTTTGCCGATGCCCGAACGGATACACTGGAAATGCTTTCTCAAGATGTTACCCCATTCCACCGGAACCACCTAAACCAGTTCAAAGAACAGACCCCTGTCAACCATCTCCGTGCGGTCCATACAGCCAATGTCGTAACCAAAACGATCAAGCAATTTGCACGTGCCTGCCAGAATATACTGGTTCTCCACCTAATTGCAGACCCGAATGTGTCGTGTCCTCCGAATGTCCGCTTGACAAAGCTTGCCAACGCCAGAAATGTGTCGATCCTTGTCCTGGAGTTTGTGGTCGTGATGCGGTTTGCCGCGTTGTCAACCACAGTCCCCTCTGCTCCTGCCCGCCAAATTTCCGAGGAGATCCATTCTCATACTGTACACCTGCACCACCTCCCCCACCGGAGCGAAAAGAACCTCCCCGTGAACCCTGCAATCCATCGCCATGTGGACCGTATTCAGAATGTAGAGCAATTGGGGAGCGAGCAAGCTGCCAATGTTTGCAAACCTACATTGGATCTCCGCCAAACTGTAGACATGAATGTGTCACCAGCTCAGAGTGTCCTAGTCACTTGGCATGCCAAAACTACAAATGTCAGGATCCTTGTCCTGGTTCTTGTGGATCAAATGCTCAATGCAATGTCGTGAACCACTTGCCACAGTGTTGTAAGTAACAAGCATATTATTATGTTCTCTGTTTTTTATTATATTTTCTCATTTATTTGACAAACTCAAATGTGTATTTAATGTAAACTGACAAGAGATAGCCAGTTGGCATTTTGTTACATGTGTGTGCTCATGATGTATCTTGCTTTCAATAGATTGTATTACTGGTTATACTGGAAATCCCTTCTCTGCATGTTATCCAACGCCCACTGAACCGCCAAGGATCGAAATCAATGACCCATGTAACCCTTCCCCATGTGGATCAAATGCCGTTTGCAAAGAAAGGAATGGAGCTGGAGCATGTTCGTGCTTGCCAGAATATTTTGGGGATCCATATGCAGGATGTAGACCTGAATGTGTAACCAATACGGAATGTCCTCGTGATAAAGCTTGTGTCAATCAGAAATGTGTGGATCCTTGTCCTGGTGTTTGTGGAACCAACGCGGAATGTTCTGTCGTAAATCATTCACCAACTTGTACGTGCATTGTAGGATATCATGGAGATCCATTCTACTTGTGCAGAAGGGAAGAGCCTCCTCCACCTCCACCACCTCAGAGAGTTCCTAGGGATCCCTGTCAACCCTCTCCTTGCGGACCTTACAGTCAGTGCCGTGCTCACAACGAACAAGCAATCTGTAGTAAGTAGCACATACTGTTTCCATTCTTTATTATCATATATTGTGTAGATGTACAGCTTCTCTACATCCACCTCCCCAACTTCCGGAATTTCGTAGATGGTTGCCATTTTAATCACATTAAAAAAAATCTTGTACAGAAATTATAATTGTAAACTGGAAGACGGAATATTTCCTAACTCGTGCTTTAGTTAGCGGAACTAAAAGTGAGATTAACTTACCAAGATGAATTATGTCATTTGCGAACGTATTAGCAACGTTTACCTATTAAAATATGTGACCCTTGCTCTGTCGACATTTTTATATACATATGAAGTTATGCTAATGAGTCTGTAATATTAATGGACATTCTGAAAATGTTTCTAGCCTGCTTACCTGGATATGTTGATCAGCCTCCATCGTGTCGACCGGAATGTGTTGTCAATTCTGAGTGTCCGCTGAATAGAGCTTGTGTGCAGCAAAAATGTATCGATCCTTGTCCAGGAGTTTGCGGAGGAAATGCCCGTTGTGATGTTCGAAATCATTCACCAATCTGTTCGTGTCCTCCTGATATGACTGGCGATCCTTTCCGAGGCTGTTATCCTATTCCACCGCCTCCACCAGAAGTAAAGTCTACACCAAGACCACAAGATCCGTGTGTTCCATCACCATGTGGACCAAACGCAAGATGCGAAAGAGTTGGTGACCAAGCTCAATGCTATTGCTTGGAAGGATACTCAGGCTCTCCACCAAACTGTCGACCTGAATGTGTCACAAACTCGGACTGTCCATCTGATAAGGCATGTAGTCAACTTAAGTGCAGAAATGTTTGTGGCCCTGGAGTTTGTGCGCCAACAGCAAAATGCCAAGCAGTAAATCATGCAGCGGTATGCTCTTGCACTGAAGGAACGACTGGAGACCCATTCTACAGTTGCAATTATTTGCCACCTCCACCTCCAGAACGAAAAGACCCATGTAATCCAAGTCCATGTGGACCTGGAGCTTACTGTAGAGACATCAACGGAATCGGATCATGTCAGTGCATTGAAATGTACTTTGGTGACCCTTATACAGGCTGTCGGCCAGAATGCGTTAGTGACTACGATTGCCCGAGTAATAAAGCTTGTAAGAACAATAAATGCGTGGATCCATGTCCTGGAGTTTGTGGTCTCAATGCCCAATGTGAAACTAGACAGCACGTGCCAATTTGTTCGTGTTTTTCTGGATACGAAGGTAATCCGTTCTCCGCCTGTCACCGAATTCCAGAGCCTCCACCACAACCTGTAAAGAAACAGGACCCATGCGTACCATCTCCATGTGGACCTTACAGCCAAAGTCGAAATGCCGGTGATACATGTCAATGTAAGCAAAACAAACCATTTTGTAATTTATTTTAATATTATCGTTATGTTCACATTACTAGTACATTGTACTTGTACTCCATTGTAACTTGATGAATTAATTTTATAACAAGAGCAATAATAGTTGCATAATTTTATTAAATGTTCTATGAAAAAACAGGCAGCTGTTTACCAACATATATCGGCCAACCTCCAAATTGTCGACCAGAATGTACTGTCAACTCAGAATGTCCTCAGGATAAAGCCTGTGTGCAACAAAAATGTACAAACCCATGTCTTCAGAACCCATGTGCACCAAATGCTGAATGCCGTGTTCGAAACCACAGCCCAATTTGTTCATGTCCAACGAATATGGAAGGAGATCCATTCATTAGGTGCTACCCAATTGTGAAGGAAGTTCCCAGAGAACCTGAAAGAGATCCATGTAATCCTAGCCCGTGCGGAGAAAATGCTATTTGCACAAGGATTGGGGATAGAGCTTCGTGCCACTGTCAACCAAATTATCAAGGGTCTCCTCCATTCTGTCGAGCGGAATGCATCGTGGATTCAGATTGTCCCAGCAGTCTTGCGTGTAGGAACATGCGTTGTGTTGATCCATGTCCGGGAGCTTGTGGAGTCAATGCGGATTGCTCTGCAATAAATCACGCCCCAGTTTGTAGATGTATTGCCAACTACATAGGAAATCCATTGAGTTACTGTCATCCTCCTCCACCCCCAGAAATTGTTAAAGAGGAACCACGAGATCCATGTAGACCTTCACCTTGTGGAACAAATGCCGAGTGTACAAATAGAGCTGGAGTTGGGTCTTGTAAATGCTTGCCTGAGCATTTTGGTGACCCATATGTAGCGTGCAGACCAGAATGTTCAGTGAATCAAGATTGTGACAGAACAAAGGCCTGCGTTCGAAATAAATGTACAGATCCATGTCCAGGTGTGTGTGGTATCAATGCAAGATGTGAAGTTCAAAACCACTACCCAGTCTGTGGTGAGTTTTAATATTATTAGAACATTATTATTTTATGTTTAACTCAGATACGGAAACGACTTGTGCTCATACTTATTTACCCTCTTGTGTTTTGCAAGCCGTTTCATATTATCTAAAATATATTATCTGCAGTAAAGACAATAATAATATTATAATTATCGATTAATGATGATTTCTTGTAGTATGCCCTGATGGTTATCTTGGAGATGCATTCATTGAATGTCGACCAAGACCACCTCCTCCACCAACCCCAGAACCGGTCCGAAGAGACCCTTGTCAACCATCTCCATGCGGACCATACAGCCAAAGTCGAAGTACTGGCGATGTATGTCAGTGTAAGTAGCAAATTTTTTCGTTATGTTTTGTTTATATTAATATATAAAAAATCACATTGTCTTCTAAACTTAATTTATATGTAATACAGTTGCATGATTTTATTATTTTCTGCTTTTTTCTTAAATAGGCTCTTGTCTTCCGACATATATCGGCTCTCCTCCAAATTGTCGACCCGAGTGTACCATTAATCCAGATTGTCCTTTGGACAAAGCTTGTAAGAACCTGAAATGCGTCGATCCTTGCATCGGTGCTTGTGGATTTAACGCCGACTGCAAGGTTGTAAATCATCAGGCCTTCTGCAGTTGCCGGGCTGGTTTTCAAGGGGATCCATTCAATGGCTGCCACAGAATCCCACCTCCGCCACCACCTGAAGTAGTTAGGGAACCACCAAGAGATCCGTGTGTACCATCTCCATGTGGCCCAAATGCCGACTGTACTGTTGTTGGAGATAGAGCTCAGTGTAAGTAACAAGTTTTCAAGCAATATTTGTTATATTTTGCTGCTGCTCTTTATCGTCGTTTTAGTGTATTTTTTAATATGCCGTTTTGACAGAGATATAGAAATATGATTTTATTTTTTGCTTGAAAAAAAAACAGGTAACTGCCGGCCAACATATATCGGCTCTCCACCAAATTGCAGACCTGAATGTACAGCCAACTCTGATTGTCCAAGTCATCTTGCTTGCATCAGACAGAAATGCCAAGATCCATGTCCAGGCTCCTGCGGAACCAATGCCGTTTGTACTGTTGTAAACCACAATCCACAATGTTCGTGCTTGGCAGGATTTATTGGGAATGCTTTCAGTTACTGCTACGAGGAACCCAAGAGGATTCCGGAGCAACCACAAGATCCATGTAACCCATCCCCATGTGGATCAAATGCTGTTTGTCACAACAGGAATGGCGCTGGAGCATGTCAGTGCTTGCCCGAATATTTTGGTGATCCATATGCAGGATGTAAACCAGAGTGTGTAACCAACTCAGAATGCCCTACTAACAAGGCTTGTCGTCGCATGAAATGTGAAGATCCTTGTCCTGGAGTTTGTGGAATCAATGCCATCTGTCGCGTTGTAAACCACGTACCCAATTGTGGTAAGTTTTTGATTTTCAATTTTGCATTTAGTTTTCATTCATGTAATACAATATGTGTTGTTGTGGTGTTACATAATTCATTAATAATCTTTTTTCGTGTAGCTTGCCTTGATGGTTATGAAGGAAATCCATTCTCTTCTTGTCGTCTACCACCACCTCCCCCGCCAACACCTACCCCTGCTCCTAGAGAAAGAGATCCATGTCAGCCATCACCTTGCGGACCCAATGCTGAATGCAGAAATATTAACAGCGTTGCTTCTTGTATGTAATTCATGAAATATCCTCATAAACTTTATTAATTCATTCATCTATAAAGTGACAGGAGCAGCAGTTTTGTGCTTATATGTAATCATGAGTTCATATTGCTCCTGCTCTTTGTTGTCATTTTAGTTTTTATATACTCATTTGATGGTCATCCACTGAAATTTATAGAAATATGATTTTATTTTTTGTTTAAAAAAACAGGCAGTTGCCTTCCAACGTATTTTGGAGCACCTCCATTCTGTCGACCAGAGTGTACAGTTAACAGCGACTGTCCATTAACAAAATCCTGTCGAAATCAGAAATGCGTCGACCCTTGTCCTGCTTGTGGCGAAGGAGCGGATTGTCGGGCGATCAGTCATAGTGCAATTTGCTCGTGCAGAAGTGGATTCCAGGGTGATCCATTCATTCGCTGTACGAGAATACCACCTCCTCCGATCATATCAAGACCAGTCCAACCACAACAGACTGTCAATCCTTGTGTGCCATCACCATGTGGTCCAAACTCCGAATGTCGACCAACTGGACCCACCCCAACTTGCACTTGCCGAACAGGCTTTATTGGATCTCCACCCAACTGCAGACCAGAATGTATTTCTCACGATGAATGTGCCAGCATCCACGCTTGTATTCAAAACAAATGTGGGGATCCATGCAGAGGAGCTTGCGGTTACGATGCTGAGTGTCGTGTCATCAATCACACGCCCATCTGCTCTTGCCTTCCTGGATTTGAAGGTGATCCATTCAGAGGTTGTCATAGAATCATTGTTAAACAACCACCGCCACCAAGAGACCCGTGCCCAGTTTGTGGATCCAACGCTCGCTGTGAAAGACAAGGGGAGTCAGGATATTGCAAGTGCGAACCAGAATATTTTGGGGATCCTTACGTTGGTTGTAAACCCGAATGCGTCCTCAACACAGACTGTCCATCCCACAGAGCATGTAGGAATTACAAGTGCGTTGATCCATGTATTGGAACATGTGGCATTCAAGCGACTTGCTCCGTCCGAAGCCATTCTCCAATTTGCACATGTAATGAGGGTTACATTGGGGACCCGTTTATAGAATGTCGCCTGAAACCAACAGAACCCCCTCCAATTATTCGCCGTGATCCTTGCCAACCATCTCCATGCGGACCAAACAGCCAAAGTCGAAGTACTGGCGATGTATGTCAGTGTAAGTGACAAACCTTTTTCGTAATGCTTTTTTATTATTATACAATCCCATATTGTCGTTATAAATTCATTTATATGTAACAAAAGAGTAATATATGCATGAATTTATTTATTAATTTTTTGAACAGGCTCTTGTTTGCCAAGTTATATCGGGTCTCCTCCAAACTGCAGACCAGAATGTGTGTACAATGCAGACTGTCCATTAGACAAAGCCTGTCAACATGAAAAGTGCGTGGACCCATGCCCAGGCTCCTGCGGTTTTAATGCTCAATGTCGCGTCGTGAACCATAATCCAATTTGTGTTTGCGAAAGCGGCTACACTGGAGATCCATTCAGTGGTTGCCGAAGAATTCCACCACCACCACCTCCTCCACCCGATGTTGTTCGAGAGCCACCAAGGGATCCATGCAATCCATCCCCTTGTGGACCTAATGCCCGCTGCAGGAATGTCAACGACCGTGCTCAATGTGAATGTCTCGAAGGGTATTTTGGTTCCCCACCATTCTGCAGACCAGAGTGTGTATCTAATCCGGAATGTTCAACAAAGTTGGCTTGTATTGGAAACAAGTGTAGGGACCCGTGCCCGGGAACTTGTGCTCCAAGTGCTCAGTGCACCGTCATCAATCACTCTCCAATTTGTTGTAAGTATTCATATGTATATAATACTAATAATTTATAAATATCAATTGAGTTTAACCTAGAGATACGAAATAATAATTTATGCTAACAAGTTCAGAATTTTGATGATGTTTCTTGTTTTCATTTAGCATGCCCAAGCGGATACATCGGAGATGCCTTCACATATTGCAGGCTTGCCCCACCACCTCCAGTCAAGAGGGATCCTTGTCAGCCCTCACCATGTGGAGAAAATGCCATTTGTACGCCTCAAGGGGATGCAGGATCCTGCCAGTGTCCCCCAACTTATCTTGGGGATCCATACGTGCGTTGCAGGCCAGTTTGTCTCGTCAATTCAGACTGTCCCTCCGATAGATTCTGTTTCCAACAAATCCGCTGCGATGATCCATGTCCAGGAACTTGTGGCGTCAACGCCGAATGTCGAGCTGTTAATCATCGGGCTCACTGTGACTGCCTGCCAGGCTACACTGGAAACCCATTCTCATTCTGTAATAGGATCATTGTTAACATCCCAACTGAACCACCAAAGCATGAACCTCCTCGCATCATATGCGGATCCAACGCTCTCACAAGTACTGATAATAACGGCCAAACTGTTTGCCGTTGTCCGCCAGAATATCACGGAGATCCATACGTTTCGTGCAGGCCCGAGTGCGTACAAGACGACGAATGTGACAGAACCAAAGCCTGCGTACGAAATAAATGTGTGAACCCATGCGCCTCTGGAGTCTGCGGTTACCGAGCCTTGTGCGAAGTCAGGAACCATCGGGCAATTTGTCTGTGTCCTGATGAACTCACTGGAAATCCGTTTAGCTACTGTACTGAGGTTCGGAAACCCCCACCTCCACCAGAACCTGTAGTTGATCCATGTAGTCCTTCGCCTTGTGGTATAAATGCTCAATGTACGTCTCGTCCGGGCTCAAGACATGCTACTTGCACGTGTCCTCCACACTTACAATACGGCTCTCCCTATGTCGAATGTAAGCCTGAATGTGTTCTCAATTCTGACTGTCCCAACTACCTTTCCTGTGTCGCCCAAAGATGCACGGATCCTTGTCCTGGCGCTTGCGGAATAAACGCCTTGTGTCGCGCTGTTAACCATCAAGCTCAATGCCATTGTCCCCCTGGAATGGAGGGTAACGCGAGAATACGTTGTTCGGAACGAGTTCAACCTCCAAAACCAAGACCCGAGTGTGAAGTTGATCAAGACTGTCCGAACGATAAGCAATGTCTTCGCAACAAATGTCAAGATCCTTGTCTCAGTACGATCTGCGCTCCAAATGCTGAGTGTCGTGCTGTTAATCACCGGGCGGTTTGTTCCTGTCGGGATGAAGAAACTGGAGATCCTTACCGAAGATGTTATCCAATTGGATGCAGAAGCGATTCTGAATGTCAGTATGACCAAGCTTGCATCAATAAGGACTGTGTCAATCCATGTCTTTATGACAAGTGCGGAGTAAATGCCGAATGTAGACCAAGTGCCCATAGGGCTCAATGTTACTGCCCCGAACGATTCTACGGAAATCCAAGGATTCGTTGTGAACGACCCCAGTGTGTCACTGATGAAGAATGCCCATACTATCTGGCTTGTATCAATGAGAAATGTCAAGATCCTTGCAAGTGCGCACCCGAAGCCAAATGCACCGTGTTTAACCATAGAGCCACTTGCGCCTGTCCTCAGGGAACGGAAGGAAACCCACAAGTTAGGTGTACACAGATCGTGAAGGAAATCAAATACGAATGTCAAGAAGATGGCGATTGTCCTAGCAAGTTGGCTTGCATAGAACATCATTGCAGAAATCCATGTACTTATGGTAAACCTTGCGGAATCAATGCCGAGTGTTCTGTACAGGATACGCTTCCAAATCGATTGATGACTTGTCGCTGTTTGCCGGGATATATTGGGAATGCCCGGGTTGAATGCAGAATTCGTAAGTGGGACGCAGAAATGAAACATGTCAAAAAAAGAAAAAAGATTTTGCAATAACAACCTGAATAACAAGTTTTATTTAATGAAGTTTTATATTAAGTTATTACAGGGTACAAAGTGTTTCATTAACCCAGAAACTTTTCTCACTCTTAGGTTTCCAAATACCAACTACTCCATACTTCCTTGTTTTTGCACATTTAAAATAATGATAACAAAAATGACATGAAAGTTAATTAATTGTTAATTTGGTTCATGAGTGTCGTCCACACACATATATTCTCTATAATAATAATAAGCATACACACAATTATAACAATCATGTTTAACTTTCTCCCACATTCTCCAGTGAAAGCCAGACCATACTTTTACAAAATAATCCCCAAAATAAATATTTTCACACTTTAATTATTTTCAATCTTAAAAAAGTAAAGGTCGGCGAATACTGAGAAACTGGGAAACAACAACATTGTCGTCTGGATGATTGTGTATAACATATTTTTTTTGTATCAATTCTCAAAACTTCAGAACCAACTCCAGCTCCAGGTTGTACAAGTGACGGTGATTGTTCGTCACGTGAAGCCTGCCGTCGCAGTCAATGTGTCAATCCTTGCAGAGTGGCAAATCCATGTGCTCAGAACGCGGAATGTGAAGTGATAAGTCATACGGCTCAATGTAAATGTAGTTTGGGCTTGTTTGGAGACCCGTACAGGAGCTGTTATCCAAGTAAGTCTCAGCGCTCATTTTACTCACTCTTACAAAGTTTCGTCAATAAATTTCATGTTTATGCAATTAATTTGTTTTGCCATGTAGTTTATAACTAAAATCGAGCATTTATTTTTTGCCAATGCTATTTTTAATAATTGTTTTTGCTCCAAGCATAGTATCATGGCATATTCAGATACCTCACTTGAACGAATATTATTAATTTAATTTTTGCATGACTAATATATTTTTTTAATTTCGAATTTCTCCAATTTATACATCAATATCATGCATTTATGTACACGCACTTAAAATACGTCTCACTCATCATGTGAATTTACAAACGCCAAAACATGCAAAAAAAGATGCTATATTAATATAACTGCAACTGTCTGCTAATTTCAAAAACTAATTAATTAATGATGATGCTATAGCTGCTATACGACCTGGAAGAAAATGCGCTGCAGACGTTGACTGTAACAATATCAATGCATGTCTGGACAGCCAGTGCCAAAACCCTTGCTTTGTTGCTAACCCTTGCCCTGAAACAACCATTTGCAAACCATTCGAACACAAACCATTCTGTTGTCCTAAAGACAATAACGACAATGAAGCTATTGAGTGCTACTCAGGTACACACACTACTACTCCTAACTACTAATACTATTAAAACTTGATGAAACATTTTCAATTACTATTTACTAAATTACGTAACTTTCACGTACCCTTTGGAGCTTTGTAGATATATCGCCTCAAAAACGTAATTTTTAGTGTGACAAAATATACAGCCATGTGTAATATGCTTGTTTTTTTACTTTTATTATTTGTGGGATAATGTATAAAAGTACTTGTTTGAATTTAGTGATTTTGACATGCTACAAAAGAGTTGGAATTTTAATTAAATTTGGAAATGTTTAGGCGAGAAGCCACAATGTACCGTGGATAACGACTGTCTTCAGAGTGAAGCCTGTGTAAGCCAAGTATGCCGTGATCCTTGCGCAGTAAGTAATCCGTGTGGTACGAATGCCGTATGCAGAGCAAGTTCCCACAGACCTCTCTGCACGTGCCCATTAAATTGGGCTGGTAACCCACAAATACGCTGTTACAAACGTGAGTTTATTATTAATTATTAATTTGTAATTGAATAAATCAATATGTTTGTCATTATGCTTAATTCATTTTCATTCATATATTATAATATAGCTGAATGCACCAGTGATTCGGACTGTCCTCTTGATCGTCAATGTCTGAATGAGAAATGTGTTGACCCTTGCTCTCATGGAACAGTATGTGCCCTGACTGCAAAATGTCGTGCCGTTGCTCACAGAAGTCAATGTTACTGTCCGCCAGGGACGCAGGGTAATCCTTTGGAAGCCTGTGTCACCGTGGGTTGCCAGTCGGATAATGATTGTGCTCAAGATGAGACTTGCGATCGCGTGAACAGATTGTGTCGTCAAGTCTGTACTCCTGGGGTGTGTGCACCGGACGCTCATTGTGAAGGAAGAAATCATTTGGCCATTTGCTCATGTAGAATTGGCTACGTTGGAGATCCTTACGTGAGATGTAAAGAGGAACCGAGACCAACACCAGGACCGCTGAGAGAGTGTGAAGAAGATGCCAACTGTAGAAGTCACTTGACTTGCGTGAATAATATCTGTGTCAACCCTTGCTCCACCGGTTCTCCTTGTAGTCCATCCCAGGAATGCCGCGTTTTAGATACATCTCCGTTTAGATCAGTCGTTTGTCAGTGTCCTCCGGATACAACCTTCACCAAGAATGGACTTTGTGTCGGCTATGGTAAGGAAAGAAAAATAATCAAAACTAAATTGATATAAACATCGCAATCACTTCTTTGCAATCCGACTTTTTTTGTAGAAACTACGCCTAGTGGTTGCAAATCTGATGGAGAATGTCAACTTACGGAACGATGCTCCCAAGGCAAATGTGTTGATGCTTGTCTCCTTGAGGCTTGCGGTGTCAACGCTGTGTGCAAATCTGTCAACCACCAAGGCATTTGCAGGTTAGTTTCTATATATTTTCAGTTTCTATTGAATCTATTGAAATTAATTTCTAATTTATTCATAACTTACTAACATTTTAGCTGTCCATCTGGTTACCAAGGAAATCCTAGAATCCAGTGTAACGGTATGGAAGCGTATTTTTTCTCCTTTCTCGTTATGATGTTTTAATATATAAAACAAAAAACTATGAAATGAAATTTTGTATCACCGATAATAATGGTGGTTAATTAATGGCCCTCTCAAAATGTATTTGTGTGCAATATGTGTCTTAAAATGATGATGCGCTAATTTCAATGCCCACTTTTTTTCCACAGTCCCTAAAACTCCAATCCAATACGAATGTACAAGAGATTATGATTGTCCAACTGACCAAGCTTGTATCAGTCGCTCTTGTGCCAATCCTTGTACCCTTGAGAAATGTTCAAGGAACGCGCTATGCCATGTAGAAAATCATACTCCAATTTGCCGTTGTCCAGCTGGTCAAGTTGGTGACCCTAGAACCGAATGTAGATTCCCTGAACCACGTAAGACCGCCTTTAAAAATCCTTTTCCTTGCATGACAAGAACCGTTATTTACCTAAAATGTTATCCATAAAATATATTAGTCCTTTTCCTGTGTTTTGATTCATCAACCTCCATTTACTTTTCCAGCACCAATTCCAGTAGGCTGCAGCTCGAACTCTGAATGTCCATCTGATAAAGCCTGTCTGAATAGAGCTTGCGTTGACCCATGTGATTGTGGCCCCAATGCTCAATGCAGAGTGGTCAATCACTATGGTGTATGCGTTTGCAATAGCGGCTACTCAGGAAACCCAAATTTGGGATGTTATCAATGTAAGACGATCCTTATCCTCCTTCACTAACAAACTGTTACACTATTGCCTTCATCTTTTTCTTAATTTTCCTGTTCAATTTCAAACTTTTTCTGGCCAAAGAAAACCATTTTCTAAATATGACTCATCGCCGGAAGCTTTGTAGTATATTCAAATGTCATGCGTACTTTTTTTCACTTACATCTTTTTTAATCGGACTTTATAACATATATATAACTCATGTTATTAATTCCTCCACTGTTTCCTTTTTTGTCAAATATATATATTAGTATTAATACAGTTCTATTCTGTTAATTAAATTAACAAAAATGGGATTCTCCAGCTCAACTCTAAAAGCAACAAACGGCTTTCCTCTTATAACGCCTCCATTTCTAAAAGAAAATTTCATTCAATTGTTTGTAAATAAATATGGTTTTATTATTCCCCTCCATCTCTCACCACCTCAAAATCTCTAGTGGGATGTTCAAGTGACTCTGAATGTGCGGACGACCAACAGTGCCATAATCGACAGTGCGTGAACGCCTGTCGATACCGAAATCCATGTGCCCTGAACGCAAACTGCATTTCAAAATCGCACCGCGCGGATTGTGAATGTCCCAGAGGCTTCGTTGGAGACCCATTCGTCCGCTGCGAACCAGAGGGTTGCCGAACCCATCAAGATTGTCCCTTCAATCGTGTCTGCATTGCTAGAAAATGTGTGGACCCTTGCGTATATGAAAATAGATGCGCTCCCAATGCTGAATGTATCGCAACTAATCACGCCGCAGTTTGTCGCTGTCCGCCTGACTTACCTCGCGGAAATCCCCTATCTTACTGCGAAAAGTTGGAGGTGCAAGTGCCTCCTCCAGAATGTGTCCAAGACTTTGAATGTCCCCGTGACCTGGCGTGTATCAATGAAAAGTGTGTTAATCCATGCAGGGAAATTCATCCTTGCGACTCTAGTGCCATTTGTAAAGTAATCAATTCTGTGCCTGTAAGAACGATGGTATGTGTGTGTCCTGACAATTGGGCACCTGACCAAACCGGTCAGTGTAAACCCATCAGGCAAGAGCTTCCTTCTCCAGGTTGCACTTCCGATAATGAGTGCCCATCGACTGAAGCTTGTGTGAATGGAGTGTGTAGAGATCCTTGTGACTGTGGACGAAATGCTCAGTGCTTCGTCCGGAATCATCGCGCCGTTTGTACCTGTAACGAAAACCACGAGGGAAATCCGAACATTGCTTGTTATCCAGGTAAACTAGCAAATCTGAATTTTTATTGAATTTTTTTATTATAATTTTGATTTTTATGAAATGAATTGTGTCTAATTAATTTTTTTTTCAAACTTTGTAGTTGGCTGTCGATCAGATTCAGAATGTGACTCAAACAAAGCCTGTATCAAAGGCGAATGTGTCAACCCGTGTCTGCTTGAGCAAACCTGTGGTTCAAATGCAGAATGCTTTGTTCGCAATCATCGATCGGAATGTAGGTGTCTTCAGGGCTTCCGGGGGAATGCTTATGAAGCTTGTTATGTCATTGGATGCCGATCCGACTCAGATTGTCCCTCTGATAAAGCCTGTATCAACTCTGATTGCCAGTATCCATGCTTAAATAGAAACCCATGTGCCCCATCCAATTCTCAATGTTTCAATGAAAACCACCAAGCAGTTTGTAGATGCGAACCTGGTTTTGTGGGTCATCCCTACTTTTCGTGTGACCAGGAACCCAAACCCGAATGTGTTGTAGATAGCGATTGTCCCTCACAATTAGCTTGCATAGATGACAGGTGTCAAAATCCATGCAGAGTCATTACTCCTTGCACATCACCAGCGCAGTGTCGCGTCATTGACTCTTCTCCTGTAAGAACAATGATTTGCGAATGTCCTGACGGCTATGTTAGTGGTCGAGACGCTACTTGTAGACCAGTAAAACCATTGGAACCCAGAGGATGTCGAAATGATAATGAATGTAATGCAGATCTTGCCTGCTACTATGGCATCTGTAGAAATCCGTGTCAATGCGGACCTAACGCAGATTGTAAAATCGTCAACCACAAACCGGTCTGCTCTTGTTTGGATGGGTATGACGGGAATCCAGATGTTGGTTGTCATCCAGGTACTTGTGAAAAATTACTTTTAAAATTAATTGTAATATTTTGCATCAAATTCGCAATTCTACACATATACGTTTCATTTTTTTTTCTAGTTGGATGTCGATCAAACAGCGAATGCCCAACGACCCATGCTTGCATCAATCGTAACTGTGAACCAGTGTGCGCGCCGTCTCCATTGCCTCCTTGTGGTGTTGGAGCCACCTGCCATGGTATCGCTCATCAAGCAATTTGCCAATGTGCCATAGGAACAAGAGGAGATCCATTTGTTTCCTGTATCACCATCGGCTGCCAAGCTAACGACGAATGTCCAAGTGACAAAGCTTGCATTAATGGACGTTGCGAAAGTCCATGCGCTGTGAATGACCTTTGCGCTCCACCCTCCGAATGTAGAGTTTACGATCACAAAGTAGACTGCGCTTGTCCTACTGGATTTGTTGGGTCGCGCGGCACTAGTTGTCAGCAGGGTACTGTATATACAAAAAATTTTTTTTATCCTCTTCAAAAAATCTCTATCCAAAAACCTTTGAAATTATAATTTGACTTTCTTACTTTACCTCTTTAAATGCACTTATGTATATATAAATCATGTTGTTTTTGCAATGTAGTCAAAGTTGGATGCGAAAGCGATAGCGAATGTCCATCACAGCTCGCGTGTATCAATACCCAATGTAAAAACCCTTGCGCGGAAGGCAGACCTTGCGGCATCAATGCAGAATGCCGCGTGCTTGATACATTGCCTGTGAGAACTATGATCTGCGAGTGTATTCCTGGGTACCGCGGTAACGCAGCGGTGCAATGTGACCTTCGTAAGAAAACCTTTGAATTCATTCTATCCACACGTACTCCTAAAAAAAACTTTACCCTTCTTAACCTTTACTAACCTTACAAAAGTGTTCTTACATATTTTTGCACATCATTTATTTTCCCTACAAAACATCATAATAAACCGTACAAACTCACAATCTTCTTTTGTGAGGGCCTAAAAATAATTAAAATCAATAAAAATGAATTCCGTCAAATTTGACACAGTTATAAAATATATGCCAGAAACATCACTAAACTAAAACTAATGTGCTTGTCTGATCATGAAAGGTAAAACAAGTCTTACATTATTCATTTTGAAACCCACTTTTAGCTCCAAAATGTCCAACTGAAAAGGGCTATGTGCTTGATGAGAGAGGTAATTGCGTCTGTCCCCCTGGCCATGGAGTTGACGAAGATGAGAACTGTCTCCCTTGTCCAACAGAAAAAGGTACGCTTTTTATGATAATATACATTCTTAAACTTAAACCTCAAGGATCATGTGCAATTTATTTGCTGACTGCTACGAACGTTTTCACATGACATTGTAGGCTTCCGTCTCAATGAAAATGGAAGATGCATCTGCGCCACCGACAGAAACTTTGTGCTGGATTCTCAAGGTAACTGCGTCTGTCCAGAAGATAAAGGCTATGAAATCAGAAATGGAGTATGTGAGCCAGTTCACCCAGGCTGCGAATCCGACTCGGATTGCCCACTTGACCGATTCTGTTATGTCGCCAATGGTACTTGTGTCAACCCATGTACCCTCAAGGTTTGTGGAACAAACGCTTACTGTACACCACTCAATCATCAAGCAGCCTGCATATGTCCGCAGGGCCTGCCACCAAATCCAAGTGCTGAAATATTCTGTGGACGAAGTAAGTGGATAAACTCTAATCAATTTTTTTAAATTTTATCACCTACTGTTTCACCTTCTCAGATGGTGAATGGTGGTGGCATATCACAAGAAGTCGTTTTTTAAGACTTGAATTTTATTAAATGCTATTCATGTATTATTAATTTGAAAACAGAACCGGATGATGCCAGGACCGATTTCCCACAACCAGACATGGTTGTAAACTGTTTAGCTGACGGAATTCAAGTGGACGTTTACATGCCACCATCTAATAATTCTGATTTCAATGGCCTCTTGTACGTCAAAGGTCACTCGAAGGATCCCAATTGTCGAAAATCAGTTCAGTACTTTGCCGGTCCAGTCGATTTCAAAGTGAAATTTGGCTCATGTGGATTAATGCATGTCGATGTAAGCGTTGTCATGAGAAATCTGTAGAATTACATACTACTATACTAATGAGTGATTTGAAAAATAAGAAACAAAGGGATATAATATACTTAATACATATGGTTTAAAAAGTCAAATAATTTGTTGTTTGGTCAGAGAACTCTTTAATTTATCGTTATTATTATGCTTTTTATTCACCTGTGCATGACTTTGTAACTAAAACATATCATCATCGTCAATGTTACTTTCAGGTAAACTGTAGAGGTCAAAACGCATTTGGCAGGAGAAAACGTCAAGTTTTTGACGATGCCGATGTTAGTCTTTCATCACAGCTCTCAGCGTACGAGGGTCAACTCCGCGAGGAAGTAACTGTTCAGTCAAATCCCATCTTGGCTTTAGAGCGTCGCGAAGATCGCTTACTAAATCCAACTGAAGGTAATACATATATTCACATTTATTTTTTAAAAAAACTGCAAGATCGATGTTTTAAAATTTATTATCATTATCGGAATTCGAAAATGTCATCTCATTGTCCCTTTTACTTTTCAATTACAGCTCCACAAATTCAAAAAGAAGAGGTATGCGTCTCCATGGTGGGATTCATAATCTCTTTAATCATCACAGCTTTACTTGCCCTTGTCGCTGTAGCAGTAGCAGTATCATGCTGGTTGCTTGCATACAGAAGAAGGCCTAAGTCAGAGGGACCCTTACCCCACCCTCCAGAATTCCCCAATCCCCTTTTCACAACGCCAGAGCCACTGGCAGAACCCTCGCCGGACTATCTGTCGTAGTAGCGAAACAATAGACTTTATAAATTAATTGTTATTGTAGGTTTTTTTTTGTATTTTTTGTTGTTGTACATATGAAACCATTTTTTATACGAAAAAGTAATTAATTTCACAGCAGCAGCAGATAAAACAAAGGCTTGGGCATTGCATATATACATACATTAAAAGTTACGAGTAGATGTGGAAAACACTAATTTATATTTTTCGATAAATGTTTTTTTTAACCAAGCGATATTTCGAACTGAAAGTGCATAAAATTGGCTGCGAAAAATTCTATCATTTTATAAAAGTATTTTTGGCCAGATATTTACGTATATATATGTAGTTACAACTATATCAAATTCACTTGCAACAAAAATTACCAAAAGTTATGCACTGATTTGTTCCAGGTGCGAATATGGGTACTACGGGGGTAAAATTTTTGTATTTTTTGACACAAAAGAGTAATACAAACTAGCTTTAAGTTACACACACTGTATCATATAAATTAATAATAAGTGTATTAATGTAATCATTATTAACCATTTATGATGATGATACCTGTAACTGGATGAAACGAAAGTTATAAATGTTGATGGTTGCTATAAAAAAACTTGTGTGAAAATTCGCCATATAATTTATACACGTTGTAATAGTGTATGTCTGTGTGAAACTTGATGAAAGTGACTTGATAATATATATGTTGTAAAACTATCTTTCGCGTGTAACAGAAACAATTTGTTCTTTAATCGACGTCATTTTTTACATACATATATATTATTATCGGTTGTTGTATTGATACATATATTTGTTGTTTTATGGATAAATATTTTGCTGTGATGATGAGAATAATTACGACGAATAATTATAGCTAGATAACCTTTTCTGCAGTACTCAAGTAATCACAGCGTTTGTTTTTCCCTTCCATTAAAAATATATATTTGTATATCTTAACGAAGAGTGGTCATTTTTATATGTAAAAGTAAGCTATCAAATCAATGTTGAAGCAATGAAGGAACATGAACAAATGTGAAAAACGTTTACTTAAAAATATTGTAATGTACTTTTAAAAAAAGACTTCGATCTCTGACTTGATGTGATTCAACATTTTCGTTTTTTACTTAAAAATACAAACTGACTGACGAGAGAAAGTTGAAGAAGGAATTTTTAAACAAAAGGTACCAAGCAGACTTTGAATGCAACAGGTATATATACATATATTTAGGCTACAGGACACCCTCTAAAAAAACTATGATTGCACATTATAGCACCGTGTTAATGATGCTTTTAAGTAATCTTACAATGAAACGTGACACCAAATTCTGATTATGTTAATATGAATGGACAATAGCTTTAGAGACCATGTTTGAATGGAACATACATTATTATCTTTTAAAAATGTGGACGGCATAAAATCAGGGGGGAAAATGTCATAATAGTATAAAAAGCGAAACGAATTGTGAAATGAACATGCGCCACTTTTTTTAAAAAATATTTTACCATTTTTTATCTACCTTATACCTTTTTACCTGCGTCACTAATGAATCTACTCTGGTTAATACATTTTTTTCTCACGCTTGTTAATTATTATTATATTAATGTCATTAATCATAAGTTTTGTTGCTTTGTATTAACGTTGTTATACTATTATTGTACTCTTGTAAAGAAACCGTTTGTTTGTTAACAGTATTTAACATTTATTGATTAATATATAATAATTATTATTATTATTTGTAAGTTTTGAAAGAATCGAAAGAGGCATGGTTAGAAACACATGTCTGGTGGTATCGAAAATTTTGTAAATGGACACATCATTTTGTTTGCAGTCAAAATTTTTTCTAATTTCTTGTTACGTTTGTATTTGTTATGCGAATTTTGCCAAAAAAAAATATTCTGCGTTTGAAATCCTAATTCTACTGTTGTATTGGTTTAAAAATTAACATAAAAGTTTTTTGTTTGCTGCTGCATGCATAACCTTCTTATGAAATAACAAAGGAATAATTATGTATAATTTTTTGTCTATCTTAACACAGACAACTGTATTAGTCAATACCAATCGCCAGAGAGACGCCATTATGACATGATGTGGCGTTCAGTTTTACCGATTATAATAAATAAAAAATTAATAAAGGAAACTAAGATGTTGATAAAGGAATGAAAATGTGCATAATGTGACGTTTCATAAAACAGCCTTGATTTTAATGGGGATCCATTGCCATTAGTTCGAAAAAGATAAATGTTACACATTACACAACACAATATTTCTGCATCAATTTCGCCTTATGCAATTTCCTTTATTCATAAAAATAAGTTTGACAAAAATCACTCTCCATTTACTGAAGGACATATTGCATATAAAAAGATTCTCAGACGTGATAAATATCAATCTTGGTTTAATAATACAATTTATAATTCAAAGACTTACATAGAGCGCAAACGTGTTTGAGTTAGGCAACTCTTCATTGTCGCACTTTTAAGTAATCTGGCAATGAACATTGAATTATCGATGAACGTATTGAATTGATGATTTTTTTTGCACCAAAATGTATCCAGCCTAATTGACATGTACAATGTTTTATGCTAATCTTACACTGTTGCAATTTCATTTCCTTTCCATAACCAATGAATCAACTTTTTTATTTCTTTTTTATGCACTATTAAATTCAAGTTAGCATTAAAGAACTATTTCGACGCTATCGCATGATTCTCAAAGTCATCAGGTTATTTGAGACACGAGTACTACAATTTAAAAAAAAAACAGAAAGAAAATAAGAAAAACCAAGGGAGCCCGACAGCAGAATGATGAGAGTTCCACCAAGGTGAAGCCCAAGAATCTTTCGAAAGTAAAAATTGCCAGTTTTCAAATTACGCCGAGCAGAATTAATTTCAACTGACAATGAGATAAGAGGTGCAATATGCCCATTATGCTTTTAAAACAATAAAAGTCCATAACAATTTATTTTAAGTATTAGGCTAAAATAACATTTAAAATATTAATTAGAATTTTTGACACCGATGCTTATTCGTTGAGTTATAGTTATTCAATTACAATTCCAGAGCCTGTAATCTTGCAAAGCAATTTTGTACAAAATAGATTCTAATTTCATGATGCATTATTCCACATCAAAATCGTCTCATGAACCAAAGAAGGAACTAAGGAGCAAGTATAATTTTCAGTCCAGATTTTTTCTTTTTCCATATTTAATGAGCATTTTGTTTTCTTTAAATGACACACATTTCTAGACCCTTTTATGATCAATATCGATCACATTTTATCAATACGTGGATCAAATCACGCGAATTTTCATAACATGTATGTATGAGCATGAGTATGTACTTCAGCAATTAATGAAGCTTTCACTTATTTTTAGTTATTTTCCCCGCCCCCCCAAACCCTAGGCATATCACTTCGGACTTCTATCATAATTGAGAATGAATGATTTAAGAGAATGAAAATCTCATTCATGACTATCATTCTTACACACCTACAGGTGTAACAAGCTGATTGAGACGTAAGTTTGAGTATTAAGCAATTAAGCACACATTTTTTTTCGATTCGATTTATTTAGTTATTTTTGGAAATGAATTGTCAAGTTTTTCATTCATTGTTTCATTTTACCATTACTTTATCTTAAAACCGCATACTTTATCTCATTCTCAACATCTCAACCATCCAAGAATCCGTTTCCTTCACTTCACTTTTTGCTGATTTCTCTTACGATTAGTTTTTTTTGGAGCATGCATGCATGCTAGGCTTCTAGTTATAGTAGTGTACACTTATCAACATCATCATAAGAAAGAACTGTAATAGTAATACTAATACATGTAATGAGTAATGAGAATGAGAGAGTTTAAACTCTAGAGGGAAATCGGAGACGGAATCAGACAAACTCCTCAAAAAAGAATATGAAAGAAAAAGAGATGAATGAGACTTTTTTATTTTTATTTTTTGGTCTTTGTGCTTCATCATATCGGCATTTGATTCGGCATCTTCATCATCTCATCATCATCATCAGAGGTAAAAGTAAGAAGTAAGAACAGCAGCAATATGATTTTTGCGTAGGCAGCAGGCAGGCAGACGGCAGCAGACTCGTTGGTAATAAACCTGCTGTATTTCGTTTATTCAGCTCACTCCTCTAGTCTCTCTCTCTCCACGTTTTTCTTCTTGACTCCTACTGCTATCCTACTTCCCCCAACACTAAGACTTTACTACATTTCCTACTTTCTACATTAACAAGCGTATTTACTTTTACTAATGTATTTGGTATTTATAGTACTGAGTACAAAACCGTAAACTCCTAAAAAGGAGTACAGGCGATGCGATGATGGCTAATAAGTAACAGCCGACGCGATATGAGAACGAGTACGCGACAGAATGTTTATCGCAACCAGTCGGCCAATCATTTTTTGCCTCATTTGCTTGGCTGGTGAAAAATCATGCTTAAACATTTTCTTCGCTTAATTGTTTTATCAATTTTTCATTTTTCCTTGCTACAGTACAGTGAGAGAATGCTGCAAGCTCGAAATTTTGAGAAAATTGACTTATACAATTGACAACTCGATCTGTTTCTTGATCAATCTAATTACCAGGCTAAAATTCCCGCTCCTGAAGTAGGATATAATAAGACATATGTATGACGGGAAAATGATATTGTAGAGCGCATAAAGCCCTACCCATCACGACTATGACATGTGAATTGCGGTCAAAGTTGAAATCAAACGCTCGGGCTCCTGTTTGATTGCGTGCGGTCGGCGCGGCGGTCGCGTGCACGTATCGTATCGAATCCAAAGAGAAACAATTTTTACCCGTTTCCTTTTTCAATTAATTAAATATGTAATGCGGTCCATCCATATTCCATAATAATATCGGAAAATAAACGAATGAATGCAAATGCAAGCACTAAGCAGCATGTGTACATGCAAATACAAACATGCATGAAAGAAAGCAACCACACAGCGCAGTGCAAAGGAAGAGAATGAAAGGAAACACTACATGCCATAATGCAAGATGCAGCAATGTATGTTATCGTATATGTAGTACTACAAGTTGCATATACAAACTTGCTACATGGTTAAATTTTATTATGGTTTTCTCCACTCCTTGAACATGTACATGGAAGTCGATGTATGTATGTATGTACATATGTATTTGTATGGTTTTAAAGTGTGAATCGCCGTCATCATAATCGTATCGTAATAAGTAAAGCCTCCTCTTTTACTCTGCTCACACTCGACTCAAACCATTATTTTTGAAGAAGTATTGAAGTAAGCCCAAAACCACTATTTACTTGAAGGAACTTCTTACACAGATTCCAGATGAAGCATAAGCATTGCATTTGCAATTTGCATTACTTGGTATACACAGACAGACACACACTCGACTCAACTCACTTACTCGCTCGCTGCTGCTTCTCGATGCGATGCTCTGCTCACAGATTCAAACTCACTCACTCACCAAATCATCATCAGAGACAGATTATATGGCTATGCGAAGAACACCGACTGAAAGAAAAGCATCTTCATCTCCTCTCTTTACTCCTCTTCTCTTCATTTGTGCTTCTTTTTCATAATTTTTTTTGTTATGGATTGCATTACCATAAAAGAAGAATTGAATAATATCCCACACAGTTACTGAGAGAGTAATTTTTTTATTTTTAAAGAAATCACATCATTTCAGGAAAATCGACGAGACTGAATAAAATAGTGCACACGTAATAAGCAGTAGACATTCAAGCAGAAGAATAAAAGCAAGGCAAATCACACGAGTAAAGTAGTAGTTGAGTCGAGCTGTTTTTTTTTTCTTAAAAAAAAACTTGTAATAATACTAAATAGAGGAATGAAATGAATACATACAAGTTTCTACTTCACTTACTCACACACTCATAAGACCAGAGACTACTAATAAATAAAAATAATGAATATAGTTGATTCTGGTTACATTACATTCTTCGTTACTTCTTTCTTTCTTGATGTGTGTTAAAGTAAATGAAAGCGTTTTGTTTTAACTTTACTCATGTTTCATACTCTGATATAAGAAACCCTATTCCTTCTCTCCGTCTACACGTCTCTCTTGTTGGCTTATTACTTACGTTTCGATTGTGTTTTTTACAATGATGATCTTTACCGACTTTTGATCATCATCATCACCATTCATATTTATAGTCGTCGAAGTTGACGGCGAACCGGAGCGATTATGGGATGATGGTGATCATCATTCTACTCAAACTCATCGAGTCACATTCTGCCTGCAGCAGCGGAGAAACAAGAACTCTAAAGCTTTTTATTGGTCGGCCAACTTGATTCTTTATTTTATGGGTGAGCAATTAAATTTATATTATTCTTTGGAACTTGTTACTACTAACAATAAGTAAGGGTTTTCTTCTTGGTACGGTAATTCATTTATCTTACGTACGTTCAATAGATGACGTAAATTAAATTGCAATTGTGCGAATGAACTTCCTGGAAATTTATATAAACACAATAAGAGGGAATCCGTTTCCCGTAATCTAGGTGTTGAAGGAACACTCACGTGCAAAATTCCCCATTCAGATCCTTTAGTGGAAGTAGCCAACTAAACTAGAATAGACTGAAAAAAAAACAATTTCCAAATGTTGTGTTAGAATTTGGCCTCAATTTAAGGGATATGAAAAGTTGACATTCCAATAAATTAATTAGCCAAAGTATTTAATCGATTGTTTTCAATTTTTTTTGTTTTGTTTTAGACATGAAATAATTTTCTTCCGAGCAGACCTAGCCCTAGTCTAATCTGATTTTGGAGGGTTGTTACCAATTGCTTTCAAGACCTTGGGTTGTCTACATTTATGATTTAATTGTGTGATAGTGACGGTTGTTTCTATTGACCTCATTTATGGATTTATTGTTGTTGGTAATGTGGTTCGTCAGACGACGATTCGGTCGATGACTTAGGATGGTGCCGCAAGAGATGCTTGTATTTAATGCAGTGGAAATCGTTTCGTGAGGTCTCGTCGTCTGGCAATCCTTTTTGAGTTTTCCCCTTTAACGCGACTTATTAATTTCCATTTCGCTGAATTAATATTGTTAGTGTTAATGACGACATTGTATTCATTATTAAAGCATTTTCGATCTCATCTAACTTTTAAAGTGTCTTTTACTGTTTTCTCGAGTGAATGTTGATTGTGAGTTTACGAAAAAGTCTGAAAATTGTAAATTTTAAGTTCCATGACCATTGTTAACTACACCATTAAATGATTTATGTACGCATTGAAAATGTTCTTGGAGTTCAAAAAAGATGAAAAAGTATTTTTGATTGTATTTGAGATGAGTTAATCCACAACTGCTGGACAATGTTATCCAAATGTAGGAGATAGTGTTGCAGAAGGCTGAGAATGAAACTACAGAACGGGGAAACAGGATGGTGTGACAGTGAAATGCATGACTTATCGTGTTCATCATTAATCTCATCATCATTAGTGCTGAGTAGAACTTTCGCTCATAATTCCGACTATCCATTCTTCTTGTGTGAGGATTATCACGCACACACAAATCTGCTTTCTTCCAGTGAAAATATCTCAGGGAGCCTCGTACATTCGAAACGAAAAGAATATTATTTTGTTTGGTGCAGGCACAAGGTTCTGCGTGATAACCTCGTGTCATGAGTGAAGTTCAAATCAGCATTAGTTGGTTGGAGTAACATGGGCTATCCTGACGACAATACTGATCCACCGATGTCGAAGTGCAAAGAGACGAAGAAACTACTCCCGGCCACTGTGGCTTGGGTTCTTCTTTTAACCACAACATCTCTATTTTTTGTTTTCTTGTAAGTTTGTACTTACCTCTCTATTTAAACCCACAATGACTCTTAATTCAATTCGCCAGGGTTGAGTAATCAACTTTCATTTCCTTTTACAGAGGAGAATGGTACGCCATGCAATACAGTGTATGGATACCTATCGGAGAGGCTTTGATAGCCGTTATAGTTATTGCAAATTTTACCTTAGCCACTTTCATGGACCCGGGCGTTATTCCAAAAGGTAAGCAATATAGCAAAATTCATGGGACGTATATATGAAATGGTCAGAAGTAAATCAATGTTTCCAGTTTGCTTGTGTATTCTTTTCGTTTAATGAGAAATTTTAACGTTCTAGCTGCCCAAGGAGAAGATGACAATGATGATTGTAGGGCCCCACTATATAAAACCGTAGAAGTAAATGGGATCACAGTTAGAATGAAGTGGTGTGTCACGTGCAGGTTTTACCGTCCTCCAAGGTGCTCTCACTGCAGTGTCTGCAACAATTGCATTGATGTAAGCATTTGATAAATAGACGAAAATTACATACATTCTGTTGTTACATTACATACATGAACGCAGTTTTGGCTTGTACTAATAGACTTTTGATCACCACTGTCCGTGGGTCAACAACTGCATTGGTCGGAGGAACTATCGTTTCTTTTTCATGTTCCTGGTATCATTGTCACTGCATATGATTGCAATATTCTCGTTGTGCTTAATCTACTTATTGCAACACATGGATGACATGTCTCAGCCTCCAACAATAATAGCGTAAGAACAATAGACAATTATCTTAATTGTCATCATGAAATTTGACTTACAAGTTTTAACATACATATTTTTAATCTGTGCGACGTTCACTTAGTCATAGTTTTCTCTATATTTTCCTTTGTAGAATTTCCATTATGGTCATCATTGCGTTGCTTTTTATTCCTATATTTGGGCTTACCGGTTTTCATGTTATACTTGTATCAAGAGGGAGAACTACTAATGAGCAGGTGACTGGCAAATATCGTGGTGGTTTCAATCCTTTCTCCCAAGGATGTTGCAAAAACTGCTACATGACGCTTTGTGGTCCCAGCTTTCCAGGGTATGCCCCATCCATATAAATTTGTATTGCTGAGGTTCGTAAACGTTTGCAACATTTGGCTGATGTGTGGATTGGCATTGTGTTTTTCAGACTGGTTAGAGCTAAGCAACTTTATCAAATAGATCAGAATTCAGTAGTGTCCTACCGTGCGAGACCTGGATGCCCACCCAATTCCCATCTTCCTAATAATCCTTCGAATCCCGGCAACCAGGTAAAGGTATACGTCGATAATGGGCAATATTTCTCGAATCCGAAATCAGGAAACCTTCCTTCCCTGCATTCTCCCAGAAACTATCGGCAGGTAAGTGTTTCAGCCGTTGAACTTAAATTAGAAATGGGACGTTTGCGTATTGGGGAAAGTTTGCAATTTTTCCGGGTCACATGTCACGTAATATGTGGCCTCTTATTTTTACAAACTCTATATAAGAATTATGTTCCTGTCTATGCTGCATTACAACTATTTTTGATCACGTTGCTAAAATAAATAGATATGCTATCTAACATGCTAAATTGAGACCATCTACTATAATGACTTTGCTGAATATAAAGATTTAATGGGTACCTATTCTCAGGGACAACAAAAATCCATGACCTGACATGTCCACTCTTTTTTGCCTGGCTATGGCTATTTTAAACCTAGTGCTGAACTGGGAGAATGCAGTGCAGTTTGAAGTGTTTCCTCTTCTCTGTCAATTGTACTTCATGCTTCTTGACTTTTTTAAACATTTTTCTGCTTTCTCATTCGTTTTCAAATGCTTATTTTTCGGATTTGTTAGTTTTTTTTTACTATTTTCTTTTCTTTTTTTTCTATTTGTATAAATTGTGTTTGGTTGTGGACCTCAGTAGCATTTTTATAAAGAATCTAAATATACTTTTATTTAAATGTGTATTAGATGCTACCTTCAACTAATAAAGATGCATCAGACCAGGACCTAGGGCTTCAAGCTTCACAATCCTTAGATTGTGAACCTACACCTCCGATTCAACGTCACGGATCAAAAACTAATTTCTTTCTTCCTCCCAGCGGCCCTCAAGATGAATCTGCTGCACCTCAAATTAGACATGCCAGGGGTCCTTATACGCATGGATCTCCTCATCCTAATCGTCAACGGTAATTCCAGTATTTTGACATTTGATTGTAAAGTATGCAGTATTACTCATTACTACTTTAAGAGTGACCTACTCACACGTAAATCTAACAGCAAAATACTTCCCAAATATTATGCCAGTTTCCTAACGACGCAAATTTAGAGAAATTAATGCTGTTTAAATAAGTTAATTGGCTGAAGAAGATTTCCTGGGATGAATTATTACGTAAAGTAAACACTTATGCAAATTAGAAGTGAACGGATTTGCTGCTCCAGAGCTTTTCTTTAAAAAATCAATGATGATGATTTAGCGTATCCCGAATTTGCAAAATATACTTACCCGGAGCTTTCAAATGATAACGGTATTTTGTTCTTCCAACTTATTGAATTGGAATAGGCTGATTAAAGATTTTAACAAATCCTAATTTTAAAATTAAAAAAAACGGGAGCTAGCGTGGATGAAAACAACTTTAGGCAAAATTCATTTTTAAGACTTGCATGGCTACTACCTATTTAATATGGTGTCCTATTTGTGAATGTCTGAATGTTAAAAGATGAACTTGAGTTTCCTCAACATTCGTTGTTGCTTGATGAGATGTTCCAGGAATCCTCATTTTCCCCCTGGTGCTGGTAGCAACCAGTGCGGACAAGACGCGCTCCCGTAATTCTTGAGCTGGAGGCCTCGAAATTGATGATGTTATTGATCTTTCTCTCTCACTGTCTCTCTCACACACACTTCTAAAAATCAAGATGAAGATGGTACTGATGATACTACATCTTTATCGTAGATATATTTTCTTTACATGCAAGCATTGATATATAAGAATATTCTATTTAAATTGAAGCAAATATTTTACAAAATAGCTGTAATGTTTAAACACCTTTTGAATGTAAATCGTATGCTGCATAATATGAATTTGATTGATTGGTTGTCCATGCATTGTAAAAACTATATACCTATCTATCTATCTATACTATGTATACTTAAAATGTCGGAAGACAATAGATCTCGATTTTGTGAACTGGTTAGAAAGTACAAACTTTACTCTTATTATTCTTATCGTTAACAAGTTATTATTGCTCAATTTGAGACTTGCCAACCAAAAGAAAAACAGTCAAATTTTTTCTCTAGTTTTTAAGAAAGTACTGCTTGTCTTGATTACCATAACTGCCAGAACAAAAAAAACGTATATTATTATGATTGATAAATTCACAAAATATATTTGATGGATGGTAATCAGAGTGCATGAGACTTCATACGTTTTCTTTTGTTTCTTTTTTTGTTGGATTACATAAACATTATAGAAATGGAGAAGGTCCCCGATCCCGTAGCCAAACCCCAGAGTCCCTCTCCTCCCCGTCTGATACTCCAATGGGAGCGGACAACATCACGAGTCCGACCCTCCATCAGAAAATCCGAGCAATTGGAGGTGTTCCCACTCCATTCGCTGTTTCTGCTAGTCCTGGCATCCGGAGATCTAATCCACCAACTCCAACACAAGCGACAACAACTACCAGACCTGAATATGTTGTTAGCGCTCATGACTGTATCGTACCTGGACCCTCTATGGGGAGGCCCGTGTACACCACAGGTAATCGTGTTATTTAATTGATTACCATTAATTGTCGTAATTCATTGTATCAAATGAACATTATTTTTGTTCGAGAAGTATCAAAACACAATTCATATATTGTACGTATACGTAAAATTAATGCATTTTGAGGTTAGCTAGTTTCTAATCTGTCTCGGTAGTGTTATCGTAGCTGTATCTTTGTTTTCTATCTCAAAAAAATATTTTGCCGTATCTATTATGCCAATATCCGTCTGAGTTCCAATCTCCTTCTGGTCAGCCTAAATCCAAAAAGTGATGAATGTTAGTGATGAATTGAATGTTAGAATTAAAGCATTAAATAATAAAGCTGTTAAAACAGCTATAATAACGACGTAGCTGTAAAGGGTTAAAAATAAACGTAATTTCGTACTAATTGTGTTTTGGTACTTTTCATGATCATTTCGTAATGAATTCGACAAATTCTCCGTGTCTCTCACTAAAACTATGTCGGTATACATAGATGTGTCATCTTCAGCACAAAATAAAACTTGCGTGTACACCGGTTACTACGTTGATGATGGTTACGTTGCAACGACGGATCAAAGACGGGTCTCATCTTCCACGGAGATGATGTACGAACGCCAGCAGCCACCGTACCATGGACCACCTCCTGTCGTGGCTGGTCTCAATCGAGACCCTTCAGGACCCATTCGGGAACTAGCAAGTTCACCTCAGAATGGTGTCTACTTGTGGAAAGACAATTCACCCACTAGAGCAGCTAATCAGAATTTCAATTCAACCGCTGCTGCTGTAGTGGCAACGCAAAACTCAAACTACTACCATTCAAATCCCACAAGCCCAATGCAACCGACGATGATGAACTGCACACAAAACAATAGCATGTACAGTCGAGGCTATGGAGGCCATCCTTCCTCCGAAGGTTCACTCATCGGCTTCCCAGGCTCTCCTAGTTTTACAACTGCTGCTCCCTTAGGAGTGGGCGTGCCGACGTCTCCCAACGGGAGGAGAAAAATGTACGGAGGGCCCCAAGTCATAGACGGTGGTCCACAAGTCAGACCAAGTCCCCTGAATAGAAGACCCATGAGTTTTGTTCGGGCTTTAGAAATGACGGACTCGTTAGAAATGTCAAATAGAGGTGCCAATAACAGAAGTAGCCCGGCTGGTACCCCAAAAGGACCTGGCCAATCATCACAAGTCAATGATATTTCCGATAGAGCTAGTGTCTACGACATGAACTATGAAATTTCCGTATAATACAATTTTTGTAAAACTTCACACAAACACAATGCGGGAGTTTTGCGATAAACTTTTGTATACATAAATTGTTACTTCTACAACATAATATTACTATTGTCTCATGTTATTCGTTCAGGAGAGTAAGTAGCATCAATCATCATCATAACTCGTGACATGACATGTCAGTGACATAATATGACGTGACTTTATTATAGAATATTTAATATTTGAAAAGAAAATAATCTTCTATATGGAAACATTCAATGTGTGTCAGTGTACATAAGTAAAGCATATTATAAATTTGCGTTTTTTGTATCACAGTACTCCGGCTAATTTAAGCTTAGAATTAAGTTATAGAGACTTCAAAAAATAATGGGCGTAATAGACTAAAATGCGGATTTTATTGTGCGAACAGCCAAGACAAAAAAAGAAAGAAAATTTTCAAAGTGAAATTTACATATGATATGTTATTCTGTGACGACTTAAACCTGCTGCTGCTGTGTTGCAGTGTGCTATAAAATAATAATTATGTACTGCATAATAATACATAATAATAGACTTCACCAATAATAACGTAAGATATAGCTCGCTAATATTTCTTATCTCAACTAATGAATGAACTATTCATCGATGATGTTCCACCATCGGTTATACTTATATTGTTACAGTTTATACAAAAGAAATCTTCAATAATCGTCGGTGTCAGCATCATTCGATCTATTTATTATTAGAATATTGTGCGCGTCTTCTCGTTTGGTGACAAGAGAACAAAATCATCAACGCTCTTGTTATCAAAGACTTTTGATTTTCGTCAGTATTTTCATTTGCCCGTTACGTTCAATCATATCGTGGTATGCTAAGACATGAACCCTTTTTACCAGAGAAAAAAGTTTGTCTTCACAAAAATGAGATTTTTTAAAACAGTATCTCACTCCACCACACTTCTACATGAAATCACCTCTCTTGAAATCTGTTGTAGAAATTATTTCCTGACTTGGCTTCTTCATTTTGACAGTACAAAATACTTATATTTTTACAGATTATATAACTTTTAAACATGACATGTGGCAGTTCATTATTACTCTGATTGTCAGTTTAAAGATATGTGAAGCCGTTTAAAGTGTAGTCGTGATGAAAAATGTACGAATGCTCCAAGTATGAATAATGCATTTTGCCTGTCTATTTATGATGATCTGAAAAGGCTTTCTTTCTTGGTGCGCTAAAAGTAAGACAGATAATATTCGAAGTTTGCTCTGAGCATAAAAATCGCTGATCAAATTTTGAAGTTGTGAATCGCGAATGGGTATTTTATATTTTGTCTTTGCGTATATTAAAAAACCACCAATTTGTCTCGTCGGTAATAATAATTGTTACTGCTTTGTTAATACTTTTTTTGTTATAAATTTCGGTCCAGTTTGTAACCTTTAGTGATAAGAACCATACCATCTCTAACGTTTTACCAATGCTGAATGTGAAAGTTTGCTGGATAATGTTCCAGGTAAAAAAAATAATTGTTGTTGCCAATTGCAATGTCAACCTTTGAAACAACCAAATATCGTTGCGTATATATTAGCATTTTGTCTTTTCTTCCAAAGCCTGTCCTTTGTAAAAATATCTACATACTTACATACATATATTGTTAATTAATTTTTGTTATATTGTTCGTGCCAATGTTCATCCCGTGAAACCTGAAGAAGGACTTAAAGTATAATTTTGAGGTAAAATCAGGAATGACAGTTTTTTCTCGAATTTTCTCTTTGGGTTTAAAATGCATTGCATTCTTTTAACTTGCAAGATACAAATTCTTGCGTTATATGCTTTCCAACCAAATTATCTAATTCCAAATTATGATAACTTAGCAGTGCAAAAAATCTGGTTTTGAAACCATGAACAAGTTCGGACGTTGTTAAACAAATCCGTAGGTCGTACGTTTAAATACCTTCGGTATTCTCGTAACCTAGACTCGATTAGCGTGATTTTATGTATTTTTTCTTGCGGATTTTTGCCATTATCAACTACTAACTCCAAAATTGTCTTCCATCAAAGAGAAACGTCGAACATTTGTTGAGAGACCTTATGTATTTCGCGAACGACGCGGCCCTTATTCCTGCAATCGTACTCATTCGTCATTCATATAAATTTTGATACTGGCGGGGCCGAAGGTTGTTGTTAAGACCGCTTTTTTAGATCTGGCACGATGAAGGAATGATACTAGTAGTATATAAAACTAACGTTTTCCAGTCAGCTTATAATTTAATGATATGCTTTTTTCTTTCTTTTTTTTGTATTCAAGGACTTAATATTTTTATTAATTAGTTATTCTTTTTTAAGCTGTAGGCCGTACATTGTTTACCTGTTATAGCTTTATTGTGCAGTTATGGATTCAGATGTGCCGTAAAAACCATGTTCATTTCAACCATTCGCAAATAAAGAATTGAGTTAGAGATAGGAAACTGTTTTTCTTTATTTTACCGAAATATATTTAATCCTATCTTCTAGTACGGAAGATAAGTAGGTTGTCTAACACTAATAAGCAAAGGAACTGTTCTAATCATACCATTAATCATTTTTTTATTACGTTCACAAAGCAAGTAATAAACGAAGTGTTTAAAATGTCGAAAGCCACAATTTCATTGATAATTATTATTACAAGCTTGTACAGATTTTTTAAAAAATTCAAGTACTTGTGTCCAATTTTGGTCGTTTCTTTGAGAGGCTTTATACATATTGAATATTATTAATATATATTTGAAACTGTTGCGTTAATTAAACATTAGGCTTATTATGATTAACAAAAAAAAGAATATCTATGTAATTGTACATGGTCAAGATCACTATTGTTACACAGATGTCAGTTTATGATTATTAAATTATTCATGATTTTCAGAGAAGGTGTGTAATAAAATCCACAAATTTAAAACGGATTCTGACAATGTGGAAAACTTTTATTTTATTTATATCATTCAGAATGATGAGCTTCAAACGAATGGTGTAAAATTAATATGTATTATTTTATATGAATTTAATGCAATTCTTGATTTTTATCGCAAAGCATATTTTCACTCTATTTAGCGAGTTTTCTAATGATTTTTTCCATCACATTCCCATTAACCGACGTATTGCGTATCATCTTTGTTCAGAGGTTCCGCATCTCGATATTATCACCCTTGATAAGTTATGTTCCCTACATGAAACAAGGTGTTGAAACGGTTTTTTTTTTTTAAATTTTCCTTCCTCCTAGAAAATTAATTACCCATTCATGAAACTGGTGTTCGAACCACAGGAGGCGATTTTTTTAAAAAATCTCTTTCGCTCCATACATTCACTCAAAGTAACGCATCAAATGCATGTATTATCAAATATGAATTTCAAATTACCTTTAGTGATTCAAATCCAGATTCGACTGATTAGCTTTTCTACGCCGCAGCGAGGCAAATCTCTTTTAAAATCGAAAGAGAAAGTTGCGGTTGTTTGTCATGACTGATATATGATGATAATTGAAAAGAGTTAAAAGAGACCTTTCGAATGAGTTAAATATGACAAGCTATACATCCCATTGAAACAAATCCACGGTCTTTTTCCGTTAACCGTTAAAAATTTCAAAATGAAGTCTTAGTCAGTTTTAAAAGAACTTTCTAATGAGCTATCATAACGCATATATGTTGCATTGAAAAAAATGTTCAACGGCTTTCTACCCTTAACTGTTAAAAAATTTCGAATTTCTAAATAGGTATGTAGTTTTAATCAGTTTTTCATGAACTTTCGAATGAACTTTTAAAATCTATGTTTCTTTCAGACTTTCAACCTTTGACCCTGCCATTAATACTGCACCGAAAATTTTGAAAAAGTATAGATGCTATCCTAAGTTCGCCAGGAAGCTTTGTTCCAAAGAGTTCAATTCAATCGGTGACCTTGTTCTACTTATCGCCCACACAGACAACCCAATCAAAATCAATATTCCGCTGATGACGTTAGTTACGTAATAAATGAAGCAAATATATATAGAGCACGCTGGATTCGTTATCGTGTCAGCTTATTGGTAAAGTCTGAGCTCTAACCGGCGCGACTATATTCAGAAGGTTCCCGATTTGACGGAGAATTCGTCATAGTCACTAACACTACATTATGAAATGGAAGGTAGTGAATCCAGCCATTATTGCAATGTTCAGGGCAGGACGCTCATTATTAGCCGCCACCTTTTCTGTTAATTTTATTGCCGGTCCCGCCGACAACAAAGTTCTTCACAGAATGCATTTTTAACAAGTAGAATATGCATGGAATAAAATGAATCCAAATCCAGTCATGCTTACGATTAGTATATGCTTCTTTTATATTCACGACAATCATTAAATTCTTTTTTGACTGGAAAAGATGTATGTAATTGTGAACTTATTGTTTAGAATTTACAGATATTATTTCCTGAAGCAGTACAAAATCAAAATCGCGTACATCCTAATACCTAGAGACTAGATTTTTGTCTGATTTTCAAAATCGAGTAGAAATTGACCATCGCTTCACTGGCTTGGACAAAACGCGAGGAAAAGTTTGAAAAATGTAACCCAATCGGAAAAAAGCGGAATGTTAAAGGTAATAAGATTACATAGTATAGTATGTATACGTATTATTTCAGCTCTTGTGTTTGATAATGAAAACAAATATTATTTCTCCCTTCCGCGTTTGCTTTAAACTAGCTTCCACTGCAAAAAAAAGCATGAAAATGACTTGAGCTACATCGTTCTCATTTTACGGTGTGCTTTAAAAGAAAGACACAAACAAATGCAAAATGACGATAGGGGAAGTAACATTTGTACCAAAAGAGTTAAAAGGATGTTCTCTTTCTCATCTCGTTTCGAATGTGATGCGTGGTGATGCGCAAAACCATCTATTTTTCCCTTCTCAATTTCAACTTTTCAAAAAAAAAAAAAAAAAAAAACCAAGTGAATGCAACGCATAAAACGAGAAAGATCTTGAGTCACTGCTAATGCTACTACTATACGATAGTCGAACTAACTGGTTATGTCTCACGTCTATGTCTGTTCATGCGAGTCAAATATTTGAAGAAATGAGCATGATGGCATGAACACGAAAACGTCTTTACATAAACGATAAATATTTTTGTATGTGAAGAAAAGATCGAAGGAAAAATGAAAGAATGAATGGGTTCCTGTCAATAGCTCCATGAACTACGATGTAATAAAGAATTTTGGGACTTTACCAATAATAAACAGTTCATTATCATATCGCTTCCAATAAATACTGTTGAGTATTTAGGAAAATCGAAATGCAGGCTTTCACACACACATATATAGAGACTGTGACCACGAAAAGATCCTGTGAATCCTGTGAAAATATTTCAAGTTAAACGTTAACAGCCACCGTAGAAGATGTTATTTCGAGCATTTGGAATATCACACGCATCCCAACATTCCAAACTATATCACTTATTTTCAAGTCGCCGTAATCTACGTACTCAATCCGTTCTCATTATCACCTTTACATTCAATTCAATCTAGAAGTCCGTATCTCATAATGGGAGGAAAGTGGAGTAGCATGGTAGAGTGTAATATGACTCTTATTATTTCGTATTTCGTCTTCTGCCAGATTTTAAAATGTGCAATGCTTTTCAGTGTGTGATTTACAAGGACATGAATGGTGAAGTAGAGATGATAAAACCGAAAAAAGGAGGAAGGGAACGACATATACATACATAATATAAGTATTAAGTATTCACATTACATTACACATTTACCTAATACAATAATGTGCTGTGCCATCGCATCGCACTAGTTTAGCATTTAAATACCACCACTTCCTCCGCTGATCCAGTTTCGTTAATTTTTTTTTCTTTTTTAAAGAGCTGCTTTGTTTTGAAAGCATCATCGTCTTTGGACCAAGCGCTCATTTTACAACTCCTCCACACAAAAAAAGCATTTCAGTTTTTGGTTTTCTAGGAGAAGAACAACATGTTATCGTCGTGTCATCTACGTACATCTACCCCTTTAAAGCAATGGACATATCGTTCGTTTTCAAATCTTGTTGGGTGCAGTGGATTTTTTTATTTTCTTTGCAATAATAACGTAATAATGTGATATATAAAAGTGACATTATCGCATTCTTGTATTGATCCGGATGACTGTTCCACAAAAATGTACCTTTTCGAAAAAATTGGAAAAGAGACTGGACTCGAGCTAGAGGACTAAGACGATTTAAGTCCGTAATAAGTTGCATTTTGCATTTCAAAATATCACTGTTGTACATACAAACCCGGAAAATAAAGTTTTCAGATAATTCCTGGGGAAAGGTACTTTCGTGTAAAAATGGAAAAGTATTTGCTGACGGCTTTTTGGCATGATAAATACAATGATGCCTGAGAGTGAAAGTGAAAGGATTTAAAAGTTTGTTGGGAAACATCGTCGTTCTTAGCATATGTTTTGTAAGCACATTGACTTTGAACACATGGCATGAAGTGAATAAGGAAAATCTTCTTGTCTTGCCTTTGGCATAGGTACTGAATCAATACTGGTACTACAGGTTTCCGAAAAAAATATGTAGGTAAGTACATATAAATATTTATGCATACAATATGATGAAAATTCATGTTGATGTGCAACGAAAAAGCAATAGTTGATGTTGATCCTGTGCCAAGCGCTGTTCCTGTGTTCGCCTATCTTGGTCCTTTCGCTCACCTGGAAATTTCTTGTATGACGTGACCTAAATGTGAATAAAACATTTTATTGACATCATTAGGTTCACCGCTTCCTCAAGCGGTAATGGTAATATAACGGCTCTGTGAACCGTCAGTTGACTTTTACGAGATTCTTCAATATTGCACCTGTTTTTACGCCGTTCCCGTTGAACTCTTCTGAACGTTGCAAATGCTATATAGAGACAAGGACATTATCACATTACCCCACTGCATAGCTATGCAAAGTTGTAATACATGAGGATATTGAGGATGTTGCGTACCTTAGCATTTCTTAAGTCTGAAAATGTGAGCATATATAAGTAGTGACTGTGTCTTAAGAATATTAAGAAAGGTTAATATTTCAAGGTAATTCCTAATTTAATCACTTTTTGAAAGTATGGGCCCAATATGCACATTACGTGTCATAGCAAAATTTTATGTCTTAGTCATAGGTCTAGTTGTCTGATTTGAATATGAGCAATTCTAAAAAGAAAGAAATGGATGGGGTTGAATTTAGGAACGACTCTGGGGCACGAGGCTGATTTATTTTCAAAATTAAATAAGCGCAAAGAGCAGAAGGATGAAATTTTTAGTGTTAAATACCGCATGTCCCAATCCTAAAACCTGCTTGAAAAGTTCTTTAAGTCAGTGAGTTGCAATTTCTTAATCCTCCTTCTGAGGGTTAATACCTTCGTCTTTTTGCCTCACTGCGGAATTTGTCCCAGCGAATCAGGATAACTTTTTAAAGGCAAGGTGTACGTTTCTCTTTCAAAATGATAAAATAACATGTTTCAAGATATATATCTATTCATTTAAAAACTTTAAGTATGTTCTAAGGAGGGAAACTGTCGGGGAGGGCAAATTGAGGGGGGGGGGGGTTATATTATGTAAAACTGGATGGGAGGCTAAAAAAATTAGAGAGCAGGCTTCAATTCAGCCGATTTTCCCATTCAAGCGGAAAATTCTGAACAATTTTCAAAGGAGTCATTGAAATTCAGCCGGAAATTACCCTTCTTTCTAAAAATAGAGGACAAAGGTCATTGAAACCGGTTCTTTTAATTATCATTCATGCAGTTATTTTTTCATCGATGTTTACATTTGTAAATCCAATATTTTTTGCTGTGTACATCCAATATTTTTTACTGTGTACCTTCATCTGTCACTCCACTGACTTTAGAATGGATTGAGTGATCGACATAAGGCATGCATTTTGAAAGTCATTTCAAAATTTCACTTTCACCCCGCACAACGCCAACCCACTCATTATCGTTGTTTCTGTTGTTTTAATGGACCACATGTTTTTACTTTTTCTTCAGTCATGTTAGTCAGTGACTTGAATCGTTTTTACTGGTAGGCTAAAAAAAAAAGTTCAGGAAACGATCCCATATCCCAGAACTGCATAAATTGCTGACAAGACGTATTTAGAACGTCCTTCCATCATATTTATATATGGTCAAACAAACAACAGTTTCCTCCATATTTTCACAGCCGTGCTCTCGCTCCCTTTTCATTTCCCAACATTTATTATGATCATTATCAATCAATCAGCACACTCGTAATAATGTCTTTCCTCTCCTAAATGGAAAACAAGATGCTCTCATTTTCACGGATTGATGAGAATGAAAAGCGCTACTGAAACATTCGACCATCATAGAACTTTCTTCCACGGAAGATATTTCCTTTGGGTTGAATGAGAAAAAAATTTCAAACTTTGGAAGCTTTTTTGAACTGAGAAAGCAATTTCCATTTTTGACGAACACTCTTTTGAAACAGATGAAAAGGTAGTTTTCTTTCTCCAAAATTTAGTTTCTTTTCTCATATTTTTATGTTCATGAGAACCGAAAATCTATACATATCGTCTGCACAAATAAATAATGCCAACACCAACGATTTTTTTCTAAACCAGTTTGACATGCGTTAAGAACCAACAAGAAAAATACTGGAAAGATAACGAGGAGACCCATCGAAACTTAATTTATCAACATTCTTCCATCTGAAAGTAGAAAAACTGTGTGTTGAGGATTATCCTGTATTTTTGTCCATTTATTACGTAGTTGAGCGTAGCTACGCGAGTGTTGAGATTGATGTGTCCGTCCACACGATAACTTTCGAAAGAGGTCACTGATTTACTTCAAATTTGGAACAAAGGTTCCTGGCATACTGAGAACCTTCTCTATTTTTTTCTGAATTTTAAATCAGCTATTAACGGCATGGTTAACAGTTGAAAGCTTTTTCAAACTGGAAAATATGGCTGGTGATAGCTTATTTGAAAGCTCATCAAAAACAGAGTAAGAGTGTGTCCTTAAAATTTGAAAATTTTATAACGGTCGACGGCAGCTTCGAATTCGAGCTTCGAACTCTTTTCAGACATGCATGCTGTCATGGCTTTAATGTGCAGAATTCGTGAGTTCAAGTGAAGGATTTGTTTTCTTCGGCAGACTATGGAACTTGGCGGACATTAAATGTATTTTAACATGTATTTGAGAAAAACCCTCTCGCCTGTGACCCTCTATCAGCTACCTCACTATCGCTGTTTGAACAGCTTTATTTGTCATTATTATGCGGGTTTCCTATCGTTACAGGTTGACCTTTTTTGTCCAATTGTACACAAATTCTTGATTTTAAAATTAACAAAAATTAAAGATCAAGAGAAGACACGTTAGGCTCACTATCCATACACAGTAAGTTAAGGTCCCAAAGGCTATCACAAGCAATATGTTGCCATATAAAAAGAGTTTTATCCTTTGACTAGATCCCAAGGGTCGATCGATTCTACCGAATAGCAATCCCAATGAACTTTGTGATGTTCTTCATTCGAATACATAGGAAATTATATATGACTGTTGTGCTGTGGTGATAAAACTCAGTTAAAGTAATTTTTGGGAGAGCATAAGTGGGGAAAAACCTTGATTTTTTAAAAATATAATATTACATGTACTACACATTTTGCTCATGGTCTAATTGCAGTTGCTGGCAGAAGATTTGTGTAAAACATTTGATATCCCATTGTATTATACATATCATTTCATTTTTTCGCGAGAGAATTGCACGAATGTGCACGCAGAACACTACATATACAACAGACCATAAGAAAAGTACGCGGTCAAAGACGAACCTTTTCAAAGAATGTAAATGTAGCGCTGCTGACGCCTGGGTGCTTCCTTCGCATTCTCCTCACTTCCATTCCATCACCTCCGACACTGACGAGCTGAAAAGTACAAAGGAATTCCTCATATCCTTTTTTTATTTTTTTGCATTCTCCGAAAGAGAAAATGATCGTTTGTCCCTTTTTCTTCTCAAAGGAAGATGCCAAGAATGGCAGCGTTTCATTTACTTGACCTGGACCAAGACCATGTGTAAGGTATCGTGTTTCACTTTGTGTCATTCTAAGTTCTCGTCAAGTACAACTGAGTTTTCGTGATGATGGGGAATGGTCTCGTCGTCTTGAAGTACTTTCGTACATGAATCGCCAAATCTTTTAGCAAGATTAATGAAATGATTGAAAAAATGTGGCATTTTCTTTGGAAACTTTCTTATAAATGTAAATGCTTAAGCTTATAGTTAGTACGTTTGCATCAGGATGTGTTCTAAAAGACGTGACAGTAATAGGAGCAGAGCTCAAGTCAAAAAGCTTAAGTGAATGAGAAACGAAACTGACCTGTGCTATAATAACCGTTGCGTGTGTGACATGCAAAAAAAGTTTGTGCAAATCGTGAACAAAAAAGATGAACATGAGCTGTGCTGTACGTTATCTATATGGACTTCTAAATGAATTTCACTATCTAGAAATCATCATTAAAAATAGTTTTAATTGGGAATGCCAAATGAAATGACGAAGGGAATCCTTTAAAAACAAATTCCATTCTGAAATGATTCATTTAATAATTTTCCTCGATATAAATGATCCATATACAAGATCTGTGTTGAGACCGCTTCAGAGATTTTGCCAAGGTTATCTTGCGTTGAAGTCCTTAAATGATAATGATAAAGGATAACAGCTGTGTACGTACACATAACATACTTAGCGATTTTACAAACGCCAAAATGAAACAAACGTACGTAGAAGCAAACACATTTTTAAGCAACAATTTTTTGCAATTTTTTTCATTTTTAAGCAACAAACTTTTCGAGCAAGCTTGATGTTGTATTGCGATTTGAGATGCTCGCTATTCCTAATTGCCCGCAATGCTTGGTGAACTCATCTGTTGCTCTACGATTTCAAATTCTTCTAGAAAGGTTGTTGTGTTGCTTGGTTGCGTGATTAAATTTTGGAAGGCGGACAAGACAACGTTCTTTGCCTCGGATACTCCTCTTCCTCCTCCACAAAAATTGAGGAGGATGTGTAAATACTTATGCCCACCTAGTAAGGAAATAACGAGAATCCCAACTCGAATAGAACGTTCAAAATATAATGTTATCCTTTGAAAAACATGAAAAATCATATTTCGAGGCTTCTGTAGGTGATTGTGTTATGTTATGGTTTTGATGTCATGTGATAATTTACAACTGTTTTCCTTGGCTTTGTTTCAGTAACAGATGTAAATATAGTAAAATGCCGGTATTTCGTTTTACGACAAACGATATGGCTATATGACGAAATTGATGCGAATTACGATGATGATTGTTCTACGACTTTGCGAAAAATATCAACATCAACAAGCCCAGTAGGTGTTCTAACTTTTCTTAATATGGTTCGGTCTAGTTTGCATTCCTTTCCTCCTGTATGTTCTTAAATAGGGTTTTGAAATTGTCCATAATCGTTAATTCTAAAGTGTCTATTTCATTTTAAGGGAGCATAAATTTGAATAATGCTCTGAAATAGAGGCAAGCATATATTAGGTCCGCCTAGAATTTGTTTTACTGGCAAGTTCCGAATTCCCTGACTGACGCCAATTATTTTTTATTTCGTTCCGTGTCTAATGGACCGTTTTGTTTTTGATCAAAGTCCTTTTTATTACTTTCCCCAATGATCGTACTTGTGCAACAGTAGATCTAATGGGGAAATCGAGCAAAATCGAAGTGCATTTGAAGCTAAGTTTGTCGTCATCAGAAACTTAGAATTATTGCTGTTTATACAAACAAACTACAGAAATGTATGCCTATGCAAATTTCAGGCATAATTTCACCTTTTTGCATACAAGTATTTTTGTGTTGTTGCTAAAACTTGATATTCAAAGACCAAAAGTGCCTTGGTCGACTTCTTAAAGTATTAAAATTTATCGTACGGAATGTCCATATAAAATGTGATTTTCATAAAAAAAATCCAAACTTATTTTAGACATATTGAAGCAATTTCGACGTGATTTTCAGCCAAAGAAATAATTCTTGCCAATGATTGATTTTCATCACGGCCACGGCCAATATTTAGTCGGTTTAAATGCTGCATGTTACCCTATAAACGATATTTCTAGCTAATTTTCATTTGAGTATACTGCAACTTCTTCTGTTTTATTTTTTTAGAGCAAACAAGGAAGTTGCACTGTTACTGACAACGCATGTGCTACACTACATGTGCCACACGTCCAACTAGTGGTTCTACACCAACAATCTAATTGTAAAACGGTTTTAAAGTAACAAAATTTATACAAAATGTCGAATAAAATGACAACTGCTGGGATACGTGGCATTCGAAGGAAAAAGTCGTCCCTGGGGGAAGTAAAGTTAGCAGTGATAGGAGCACCGGGTGTGGGGAAAAGCGGTATGAATTTTTGTATATTCTCATGTCTCATGTAATTATCAAAAACTAAATTGCTAAATGCAACGTTATTGATCACAAGTTCAGTACTTGAGTAAAAATGACAATGCGTTGTACTTTTATCTCAGCTCTGACGGTTCGGTTTCTTACAAAGAGGTACATAGGTGAATATGACCACCAGTCTGGTAAAGGAAGCATTTTTATTTTTAACTGATCAAAAAGATATTATTCTCGGTGTTCATAAAAAAGTGAATGTTTTTTAACTTTATAGAAACACGTTACAAACATGAAATGATGGTCGATGGAGAACCTGTGATATTCGAAATCTTAGATACATGCCCAAAGGTAGCCAAAATATCTGTAGTTCATTGTCGAACTGAAGTGTTCTCTTGTTAATAGGAATGTCGTAAAAATAGTAATAAAACAAAATGTAACAATTTTTGCAGTCTGTCAATGATTTAGTATCTATGGAGACCCTCCAATGGGCAGACGGATTCCTTCTCGTGTATTCCATCACAGATCGACAGAGTTTTAATTACATCAAACGCGTAAAACAGCAACTTTTTGACTTCCGAAACGGCGATAATTCCTCTCTTTCCGTATCCACTTTACCTTTATGTGGTGGGACTAGTGGAACACATTATGGAAACAGTAATAATGGCTCATCAAGTCCGCGTGGGGACAATAATGGTACTCCCGCACCTTTACCAATGGTTCTGGTCGCAAATAAAGGGGATATGGTCCATCTTCGTCAGATCAGCACCGAAGAAGGTACATACCGATGTGAAAAAGAAAACACTAGCATAAGCGTATCATAAATAATGATTTCTTCTTTCATTCAAGGTGAAATTCTAGCAAAGGATTTGGACTGCTCTTTTGCCGAAGTGGCGGCTGCTGAGCAAGTTGCGCAAGTGGCCGAAGTTTTCAATGAAGTAAGAAATGTGTATATATATGCCAGCAGCAGCTTCATTAGCTGGAATTTGATCCGTGTAATTTCGTTTTGTTGAAACAATAAATGTTTTACTGTGAAATTTAAGGTGTGCAGGGATATACAAGCAGCTCGAAGGAAAACAAAACAGTCTCTACTGGACCGCGTGCTTGGAAATAAAGCAGCTGCGGGTTTAAGGGTCTATGCTCGTGGAAAAAGCGACAGTGCTCTCCCAAAAGAAAATTAAGTAACCCCGGTAAATGGGAAATTTAGCGAATGAATGGAGAATAATTGGTGTTTCTGTTGAAATTCCTACAAACTTCCAGCTCCACAAAATTTATTGCTGGCCCTCCGTTGGAACCATGAACCAGCAAAATATTTTTACAGGAAGCATTAAATATTGAAATACGTTGCCCTTCCCTAAACATATACTTTTATGAATTAAATGCATACTTAATTTCTAGTGAATGTCAACGCTAAAATGTGTCTGATTTCAAAATTTAGATAACGTTACATTTGGCTGCACAAAAAGGAAAGACCATTTTAGTGTATGTGTATAAATACGCGTTTAAAGAAAGACTCTATAGCTTAGCAAATCTAATGTAAGTCTTTTAAGGTGGAAGAAAACAATTAGACAAAAGTTGACCTTTTGACAGACAGGTCAACGTCCAGCAGGTATTAACAAAATTTTAGTGGGTACCGGGTAATAACGGGTTTTAATGAACAATAAATAACAAACTTTAGTTTTTATGGGCAATATTGGATTCTAATGACTAAAACGGTTCACACGCTTAGTACCGCGCATCATCAAGTAGGTGGCAAAGGTCAACCAAAACACGAGTATGAACAATTTTAAATTCCATCTCATATTTATATCAATGAAATGAGTATTTGTATATGATACTATACTACTTAATTAATCGGATGGATATTAAATCAGTAATGAAGCTGACTTAAACATGCGTGGAATTTTCATTGTTTATCTTCCCGTTATTGCCCATTGATATGTCTGCTTTTTGCTTATTGATTATAATAATGTTTATTTCTGAGGTGGTGAAAACTTCCTTTTAATCTCTAATCCTGCGTTGTGACGTTAAGTATTCAAACTTATAAACTACGTTGTATAAATTCAAACAAGCAGCCGAGTATAACAATGGATCCCACCCATTTCAAAAATTAGGAGCAATTTAAACTGTCTGGAGTGAAGTTTAATGTACCCTTTACGATAATTTATTTCATAAGATATTGTACATCTTATATTTTTATGACGATGGACTAGTAAAGTTTTATTAGAGTCTTTTCACTGTTAAAGCCTAATCTTTCGCTTCGAGGTAACGAATGGTTGAAATAAAGAAGTTTAATTCGTTTATGCCGGAAATGTGGCACAGAATAGTATTCATAGCAATTATAGTTTTTGTTTGGAAATCATGCCTAATGAGGGACAAAATAAGGGATGATGTGAGTGATACGATACATTTTCAAAAACTCTTATGCCTGAGCAGTCCTCACGTTTCACTACTTTTCCTTGTAGAAAGCGGACCTTTCCTTTTTTCACCAGCATCCTTTGAATAAACACCGGAGATTGGGGATGCTGGAACATAGCCGGTTGCTCATCGTATTGGGCATTTAGTCCTCTGCTGGAACTCCTCGCGGTCGCACAGCTTCTTCAGAACGCTGGTAAGAAAGAAAGGCAAGAGTAGATGATGTAATACAGATAAAGCAAAAAATATTGAACTACATTGTGATTTGAAACAACCACTCCTAATTTCATCCGTACAGAATTTCCAGCTCTGACAAAAAAAAGTACCATCGAAGCGTGTTTATGGCTGACATTTTAAAGGAAAAAAATTGTGGTTTTGTAGAGTAGACATTGTGAGAAAAGCAATAATTGAGACTGCTTTTTTAGTTTGAAATTCCAAAGTACGTCGTGTGAAAGCACTTTAGACTCTTGAATAGGTTACACCGTGTGTAAAAATGTTTAAGGAGAGAAAGCAAATGAGTAATTGCTAGCTAATGTTGTGCATATTCCCACATCATCTCGTCCCGATTCCTGGAACAAGTCATCATTACTTAAGGTATGGTCTACAATCCCACGTATATATATATACATATGGATAATTCGTAGCGATCTTGTTAGAATCCAAAAAATAGCTAATTTGGCCCTCTTCACTGAAAGCAGCGAATAGCCAATTAAGGCCTAACTTAATTTAGAGCAAAGTCTAGATGTTCCCGTTTAGCATCCCTTTTCTCCATTGACATCAATGTACATACAGTCGTTTCACTTGTTTACACTTTAATAGACAGAAAAGGACCTAATCGTATTTCACATTTTAACCACAAATCCTCAAAAGGATTAAATATTGTGGTCTCAGGCAAATTTTTACGAAATATATAGGTAAATTAATAACTACATTAAGGAAGATATGGATGTATTTTTGTGTATCATCATTGCGCTCACTCAGAGTTACAAAGCAGAGGCCTCCGTCAAGCAGAACAATTTTGCGGATGATTTCTCCTTTTCCCCCACACATCCTTGATCATTGAATCCGTCTTTGAAGCAGAAATGAAGAAAATGAGAAAGCGCTAGCAGAAATGTAATTTTAAAGAAAGCAAACACTTGTTGTGTACCTTTTCGAAGTTAATGGTATCTGGAGTAAGCAATTTTATGGCTGCTTCATTCGGCTTTTGAAGAAATTATAGCATTATTTATTAACGCAGATTTCCATCACGTTCCTTAATCCTACGACTGAAAAAAAGAACGTCTTCATGCAATCCAAGTAAAAATCAATTTTTGATTAGATTGAGGGTTTCTTGTTTCATCAAACGCCAAGAGGCCAACCCAAATTATCCTGATTTTCTTTGATTCTGTAGGATTTTGTGTTGGAGCACTAAAGGAAGCATCGCGCTTCGAATTTCGTCGAATAATGTTACAACTTTCTCCGAATTTTTCTCATCCACAAGAATCATGTTACATACTATTTGTCAATGGGGAGTGATTGCATTTTATCCTATTTGATACAATGCATCGCAGTATGTAACAAGTAACAAGCTATGGGAATTATGTTCCAATCCGTTTTTCCGTAGATATGAAATAATTTGGACGACATTTTTTTACGGAATTGGGGCTTTCTGCATCATTTTCTAAAGATGTTCAGAAGCATCTTGTAAGAAGGGGGGCTTTAAATGAACACAAAATAGGACCTCGCACTTAAACTGGTAAAGTAGGTTTTAAGGATGAATGCGTTGTATGCAGAAAAAGCGAAATAAATTTTGGTAATATTTTTAATCAGGGGGAATCGGCATCTAATTAGAAATATAGGGACGATAAGAAGATAACGGGCCTCATCCTTAACTATCAAATACCTGATTAAATCCAGCAGGCTTAAGTATCTAAACATTTACACTCGAGAGCTTCAAATACATTTTGGGTAGCAAAAAATGGGGCAATATTAGACATTTTCCATTTACACTTTCTTTTCTATCACGTTTTCAGATGTCTTACGTAGATTCCGGTTACGAGAATGCCGAACCTTATGCATCAGGGTTCACAATTTTGAAAATACATATTATAAAAGCGCCGCAAACAATTGTCGACTTCTACTTTAATCGTAAATCATCTTGATGATTAGAATGAAGCATAACGGTAAAGTGCAAATTATGCCGCTAGTGTAGGCTCTTAATCTCTTAAATTAAGTTTGTGGGTCTTCAGCCTTGTCGGTGCTTATTTTTTTAAATTACGATTTTTTTCACGAACCATGCGAAACAAAATGGGCTATTGGCTGCTCGCTGGGCAAAGGCTAATTGTAAGTAGGTAATATGTTCGGTTTTTTGCGACATATTCATTCCATCTCTCTCATGTGAAATTGAAAATTATAAGTCGAAAGTAATTTTTCAGTCTTCCTGTTGAATTTTTGCTGCTTTTCAGTAGCAGCTTTTGTGCTTAAAAAGCATGTACGCTCGCACATATCTTGTCCTAAACCTTACTTCTGTGCTAACGATAAGTGGTATCGCAAAAACGTTGGTTTCAGTACATGTACTTCTAAAACATGACTTTCGCCTTCGCAAACCAAACTAGTTGCGACTTGCACTGCTCTTGGATAGTGCACGATGACAATGATAAAAGATAACGAGAGAAGAGAACCTGGCTCTAGAGAGGTAGGATGAAAAGGGCAGGTTTTTCCTGATCAAAGGGAGACCCTGCTCTTCTTTATTCCGATTACATCATGATCACTGGGATTTTTCGCTTAGCTCAAGGAATAATGGCAACGCAAAGTCTGTGACTTCATAATATTCAACTTTAAGGATTCTGTTGTCGTCTTTCTCTCTGTCTCTCTCTCTCTCTCTCTCTCTCGCCATCTTTCTTGCCAGCATTTTGTTTCATGGTTTAACTATATTCGACCAGACTACCTCATTTTTCTCAATTTTGTTTTGTCAATAAAATTTTGCAAAATGTAACACAAACGTTTACTATTGCGAAAGTTTTTGTTTCGTTTACCTTTTCCACAGACTGTCTAAAGCAAATATACTTTCTCGCTCTCTGAAGTCAGAACAACTTCGTATCGCTTGTCGCAATAAATAATTCTCTAGCTTTTATGTTTCCTCGTCCAGTCCATTTTCTCAATGCCCCCTGATTACAAGCCCTTTTTATAAAGACTAAAAAAGCGAGTGAGTAATGCTATGCTGTTTATTGTTGTACTGCTCCCTTCATAATCATGATCAGCTCGATTGCTATGGTCGCAACTGTTTCTTTCAATATAAATCAATTTTTAACTTGGCAAACGTTTTGTAGTACTCACCATCAGTCTCTCTCAGGGAATTAATTTTCATTTTCATTGCAAAACATTTAATTATGCATATATTCATTCACTGTGTTTATTGGTGAAAAAATTGATTTTTGCTTTGTATTTCATACAAACAATTGAAGTAAACAATATGATCCCTTGCCTTTTCGCTACATTAGAAAATGGAAGTAAATGAGCTGTACATGTGTAACTTCATGTCAATGAGGATTACACGTTTTACGTAAATATTGAATCAGTGTTGAAGTCTCGATCTCACCGTTCCTCTTATTGGAAAACCAAATCCGCTTCGCATTTAATTGCATCGTGTATATTTGGTTTTGTATTTTGTCTTGGAGGGGCTAAAGAACAAAGGATTGCTAAGCTGTGTGTCTATCTTTCGAATGTATCGCTCGAATATTTTAAAACTCATGCTGATCCACCACCAACCTTCGAAAGATAAACTCTGCCTGTTGGAACGAGTGAAAGTAAAAGTAAAAATATTTATGTAACTAGGCATCATTACGTAGCAGATGTCATCAGCGGAATATTGGTTTCGCTTGGGTTGTCTGTTTATCTGTGTGCCTGTGACGATGATAACTTTCGAAATAGGCCACCGATTGACATCAAATTTGGAACAAAGCTTCCTGGTGCACTGAAGACGACACGCCTGTATTTTTTCGGAATTTTTGGTCAATTATTAACGGTAGGGTCAAAGGTTGAAAATTTGCTGATTAAAAAATATTTTCTGTTGTTTTTAATAGCTTATTCGAAAGCGCTTCAAAATCAAGTGACACAAGTGATCTACAAGTCAATTGTAGAAAACCGTTGAATTTTTTTTCATAGCAACCAATGGCTTGTGATAGCTCATTCAAAAGCTCTCTTAAAACTGAGTAAGACTGCTGAAAATGTTTAACGGAAAACGGCAAAAACCCGTTGTAAGTTTTTTCAATGGAACTTATAGCTTGTGATAGCTCATTCGAAGCCTCTCTTCAAACTTTTTTTAATCATATGGTTGTGACATTCAAAATAAGTATTAGTGAATGAAAAATTGCTAGGAACTACTTTTTGTGGGAGAATCCAGCTTGAGACTGAGAAACAAACGTCATGAAAGTAGCATTTTTACAGCTATTTCTGAATCTTTCTGCACTTTTTATCTAATATTACACTAACGTGTCTATAGCTTTTAACAGCATTATTAACGTATATATTTTATTAAATAGTATTTGTGTATGTGGTGGCATATAATTTGAAACAAGAAGAAATTACTTCATCCTTTTCAATTCGATTCGCTACAATCAACTCATTTCCATCATTTTCAACAATAGTTCTTAAAAAGTCAGGTACAGGACATAAATTTCTACAATATTTTCACACTTTTTTGCCTGTCAAATTCTCCAAAAACATCCCTTCCGAATAAAGATCCGACCGAAATTTTGACCCTAGCTTCGGCTTTCTGGGACTAACCTCTTGAAAATGACTGTCGCTTCATGATGAAATTTCCTTTCAAAAAGGATTCCCCAGCAGAGATAGCGCCTCTACGGAGATGATACCCCTTTTGAAGTATTTCTTTCGTTGAGGACATTACTACTTCGAAGGCAACATTTACTAAAAACAGCAGTTGGTTTTGCATTTATAATTAAAACAATCGTTTGATCGTGTGTTCTTATAATCGTCTATACCAAACGACACCAAGACGTAATAAATTTCCCGTTACACAGAGAGATGAGTTTGATGTATCTTTGTTAATAGTTCGAACAACAATCAGAGCCAGTTTAGAAGATTAATTTTACGGATAAAATAAAATTAGATAAATTTTGACGGCAGAAATGGAGAAAGCAATTAACCATTGCCTTATGTATTGTGTAAAACATTCAGGTATGAAAGAAAGTTTGAAATTTTCTTACTGCAGTCCAAATATAACGGACTGGTTTCTGATGAGATTCTTGGTATTTTAAATCCAGAATTCTATTTTTACTTGGAATCCTTACGGATCAACTCTAAACTTGTCAAAATGTATACTTTCTCAACAAAATACTGTGGATCGAATTAAGTCCTCGCTTATTTCTTTTAATAGAGTACAAGCTCTGCTTCAAACCCTATTGATGTACTGCGCTCAGGTATTTCCATAAGACTCGGGTATTTTCTTGGCAATTTGGCATGTCCAGGCATTTCCACCAAGATGCCACGCGATTCGCTAAACTTGATTAAATTTTATTTATCAACGTAATGATGTAATTATATTACCTAGTTTTAGATGGACTACACGAACTTCATTCAAACTTTTTCGCTGTCGCTTTCCCTTTTCCATCCACTGCAGAATCGCTTTTATCCATATATTTTCTAACTTTCAATACGAGTCTCCCTGGAAGAAGGTGACAGGAGTGGACATTAGTTCAACGTTAGAACTCGAACAATATCCATTGAATAAGTCATAAGAACCCATTATTTTCTGTGACGAAAGATTATTGAAACAGCTCCCAGCTACGAATCTCCATTGTGATTCCAATGGAACCCTGATAGCTTTCTCCCTTCCATAAGCCTAATTCCTAAAAAAAAAGAAAAAAAATATCAAAACTAGAGAAAAGGAGATGAAAAGCCAACGGCTGATACATTCATTACCCTTTCCAGTCTTTCATTCAATGCAAATAATGGAGGATGAAGTGACTATTTCAAAAAGTTTCTCTTTTTTAAATCCCAGTTTTCTCTTTTGTAAGATGCTATAGAAATCGCAATTTTCATTTATTCAAAAGGAGAAAAAGTTTAGTTTCCCGTGTAATACAAAATGTATCCATTCCATTTTTTGAGTAAATAGAATTGGATTGGTTTGCGGGAGATGAATGAATGGGAAATGACAATTTATTTATAATGAACATCGCATTTTTAACGGCATTTAAAGTTGGTTAAAACATTTCTTTAAAAGTTAAATTTGGATATGGATTGGCAAGGCAAAGTAAAGATGGCGCATCAATCTCAATCAGTTAAAATTTCTCGCTTCGAAAGCAATCACAAATCGCTCACCAAACTCTTTTTACCATTACAGTAGTTCTATTGTACAGTGTACAATAGAATTGTACTAATGCTTGTGCTAATGTGAATAAAGCTGTTAATACAGCTGTAGCCACGTAGCTGAAAAAGGGTTAAAAATTCAAGATAATTGTCCTCAGAATACTGTTTTAATGTCTCTCAAGTTCCAGTTCCATAGACTGTCAAAGAAAACAGATTTTCCAGTTGAACCCACGAATTATTCATATGAAAGTCGTGACAACACAACATGGATGCATGCAAAGCGCTAGAAGAGACCTTTCGAATGAGGTGTCACAAGCTTTTCCATTGAACCACCCGCTGCCGTTGACCGTTAAAAATTTTAGAAATTCCAAAGCAACTGTTTCACTTAGTTTTTAAAAAGCTTTCGAATGAGTTATCACTTATCACACGCCATATGTTGCAATGAAAAAATATTTTAACGGCCTGCTGTCGTTTATCGCTAAAAATTTCGAAATTCTAAACACGTCGTTTGACTCAGTTTTTTATGCGCTTTCGATTGACCTATCACAACCCATTTGTCCTCATTTGAAAAAAATTCAACCGTTGGCCCTACCGTTAATAGTTGACCTACAATTCTGAAAAGAAATAGGTGTCGTCCACAGTGCACAAGGAACCTTTGTTCCAAATTTAAGGTTAGTCGGTGACCTCTTTTGAGAGTTATTGCGTACACGGACAGATCATTCTCAATACTAGCTTCACAAGCTCAGCTGCGTAATAAATGCCTATCTCTCATTCTTTACTCAAACTCTTATGTTCTAATCATTCAAATTACTTTTATTACGTAGCTGAGCTTGCGAAGCTAGTATTGAGAAT
>JAHZMX010006431.1:0-17487 GCA_027743895.1 Seira musarum | reverse complement strand
GCAACTTCCAATGACACTTGGTCAAAATAAAGTCCCGGTATCAATGGAAATTATGGCTTTTGTCTCCTGCGTTTTAAAGCATTTTTGTGAACTGGCTTCCTCCAGATTGAGTTAAAGAAAATGGCACTTTACTAGTATTGCACCCTTGTGAATGAACTACAAAATAAAAAAAAACATTCAACATTAATATTTAGTAGTCGCATTGAAGAAGAATTGCTACTTGTATTGCATTGTTTTACTACGATTTAACGATCAGTTCTGCAGAGTGCGGGCAGGGTTTTTCATTAAGTGACTGTCAATAGGTCGTTGAATTGCTTGAAATGCGTGATCCCTGATTTTTGCTCTAATTAGCAATTAGCAAAGAATTACAAGCAGAAAGGTAGTAATAACGTAATTAATTGACTCAGATAAGCTACAATTTCCGAGGAAATCGATCATTAAAAAAGAACAGAAGAATGTTCAAAGTTGTGTTGTCGCCGTGGGTGGATGAATTTTAATTGAAAATATTTGTTTTATTTTCAGGCGTGTCGAAAAAGACAAAAGCGAAGAATTGTTTTAATTAAAGAGAACTCAGAAGGAAGCAAATGATCGGACATGAGTGGATCGTAAATGTGCCTATTTTATTTACTTTTCACATGTTCGTCGTTGATGACATAAGAGTTTGCGTTTGCGAGAAAATTTTCGTACAGGCGATTTCGCTTTAACTTTAAAAAAATGTGACGTGACAAGTGGAATAGGAAGTGTCCTAAGTGATATGTATTGTATTGTGCGTTTCGAGTGTCGGTGGAAATAAGATGGATATCCCAAGTTCTCCATCGCCTGTACCGCATCATGGCATGAGGAGACGTAAAAAGCGTTCCACGCCCACAAATAATGTGCCAGGATCTTCCCTCACCGGCCTAAATAGAGGTAGTATACGCGTCGTGGAATTAATCCGAGGATCCATGGGATATGGCTTCACAATCTCCGGTCAAAAACCCTGTTTGCTCCGGTGCATTGTTGAAAGTAGTCCTGCGGATAGGGCAGGACTTCGGCCTGGAAATTGCCTTGTTGGCGTGAATGGAAAGGACGTGTCGCATTTAGCTCATGATGACGTTGTTAGTATTATCGGCAACTGTACCGGGTTGCTTCGACTGCATGTCGCGGATTCCTATTTTAGTGAGAGTTCCGATGATGAGTGCTTTCAGGTAGGTGTGAATTCCTTTGATTACATTCATTACTTTTCATTTTTCATTCTTCTTCATCTTGAGAGTGGCTGGATGAATGGGAGAGAAAAATGGTGACGTGATCATTTACACAGCCAAGCTTTTATGTCAATAAATAGGGGATTTTATATGTGGGCTTTCTGTTTGCTATTGTGTTTGTAGAATGTTCAACAGTCACGTCCTAAATATCCCCATCGACCGAGAGCTTCCAACGGGAAGAGTACGACGGCATCTAAGAAGCTGCCTGTATATCCCAAAATGCCGTCGGTAGGTCTAGCATGTGATGAGAAGCTTCCAATAAAATGTCCAAAGTCACCCGAGTCACTTCACAGAAACTCTTCGCCCTCTGCGAGGAGATCATCTTGGGACCCATTGATGCCAACACCGAGACGTGTACCGAGGCCTCCATACTTGTGTGATGAAGAATCCCCTATTCCCGCAATACCCCCAAGAGGACAAAATAAAAATAATTCTTCGAGCTTTCAGAAAACGGTGAACCCTAACGTGGAAATTATTCGAGTGTTTGGTCACCTTGAGAGTCCATCTGGAAGTAGTTGTAGCAGCTCTTCCAAATTAGCTCCAATGACGAAACTTATTCCCGCACCGCAATTTTCTCCTGCATCCACAAGTAATGATAGGTTTAATACTCACAGTAGTAGTGGCAGCAGCTCAAGAAGAGACAATGGAAACCTAAGAAAAGCTAGTTGTAGTCAGTCAGTTCGTCCAAATACGGATTCTACAGAGACGCCAGAATCCATTTATCAAGCGGTCGTGGGATACATTGGCTCTGTGGATATACCGGAAGTTCCAGAGAAAAGAAGGCTTCAAGCCATTTCTGCATGTGTTAAAAAACTGCGTTTGGAAAAAAGGGTAAGTAATTAAATCAATTAGAAAGATAATTATGGAATGAATAACTAACTCATTCTTAGTCAATGTAAAGTTAAAGCTTCAACTTTTTTTCTTTCAAATATCTGCAGCTTCGCAGCATTGTTCTTTTGCGAATACAGTCAAATGGCATTAGTCTGTTTAGTTCAAACCAAAATGTTCACCATGGTCCCCCACTCGCGTTCTACTCCTCTAGTATTATCTCCTTCTGTGGGGCGTACAGTGACGATCGTAGATTTTTCGGTGTAGTGACGTGTACTGGCTCTCGCCAAAACTATTCGTGTCATGTGTTCATGGTGGAACCCAAACTATTGAGTCATTCGGAGCATACTCGTCGTGCGCGCTGTTTTGGCATTCAGTGCACGCCCCTTTCGGTGCCAAAAAGTGGACAAGTTTTAGGCCTTCAAGAATGCTCAGAGTTTCCCGCTACTGCGGATTGTATTTTGAATTACATTCTTCGCTTGCACCGCCCCTCGGACGACCTCACGCCACGCTCTCCCAGTGAAGCCTCCACTCGTTTAGAAAGTACGAATTCAAGTAATAGCGACTCTGGTATAGGTTTCAGAGATGAGTGTGATCGGAATAGTGCACAAATATACGACATTTTGGAACCTGAACGAAGTACAACGTCAGAGCACAAAGCACCTCACAATCAGTCAAGGAGGAAGACGTCGCCAGCAGTAAGGAAGTCCTCTCATCATCACTCGCACGGTGGCCACGGTCCATACTCTCACAATCACAGCCATAGTCTTGACTCCCCTCAAATGCAAACGAGGGAATTAGGGAAGAGCAGAATTCCATCCGCATCCTCATCGTCCTCGTACCCATACGCTTCTGAAAGTTTCGGGAAAACCAAGTCCTCGTCATCCTTTGACGTGGATCCCCAATCGCTAAAGGAAATACTACATTCTTCATCAGGTGCTTGCGAAATGCCATCAACTAGCAAAGGTCATTCATCTAGGAGCAGACTGAGTTTAGATGGCTCTAGGCACCACCAAAAACAACAACATCCACCACCTCCCATCGAGGTGTCTGTCTTGGTCACCCCGACGAGAACGAGAGAAAAGAGATCAAGCATGGAGAAGATCACGCCCATGTCCCCTATTGCAATGGCAAACGAAGAGTTCAGCAAATCCAACCCAAACAGAGCTTCTGTTTCACGGAATGGCACACGGAGTTTGGAGAATCTTTGCATGGCAGACGATCCTGTGCCAAATCCATTGGACTCGCGGAATAGCATTGGATCGTCTACGCCTGCTCTGAATCAGGTAATTTCATGAATGTTCTTTTGAAAAAAAAAATTGCCTTTATGTACACTGCATGTGTATCATTCAATTCATCTACCATTCATATTCATTCATATCGTTCGCAGAGTTTTTTGCTTTCCAAATTGCGAAGGAGGCCAATAAATTTTTTATTGTACAAGACTCAGGTTACGTAAAAATGCTACTCATATTACTCCCATTCCATGCCTACGTCAACATTTCAATCTGATTCCAGGCCTAACTTTGCTTGGTTTTTGAGGTTTCGCCTCGTAACAATGGGAAAATTGAAGTATTTTGTGGTTTTACAATTTCGTTATTGTTTTATTTGGCCCGGTAGGTATTTCCTTCTTCCTCCGAAAACTTTTATACCTTTACCTAATTTCACTTTACACAGTTATATTGCCCATTTTCAGTTTTCTGATCATGCCTCACACTTTACTGGATTTGGCATGTGTATGACTGAAAATGTAATATGATAATATATGTCGGCCTCATTCCTGAATTATGTATATTTAAGTAGTTTACAGTTAAAATTAGCAAGCATGTGAATACGAATACCGCTCAAGGTTTTAAACACAGAGCCAATCATACCAGTTGTGTTGTTTTCTGCTCTTCCGTGTTTTTAATCAAAGCAAATATTATTGTGCCATTACGATGGACGAGAACAATAGCGATTGTGTAAAGTGTGAATTGAAAAGCTCAATAATAATGACGTATGTACTTGATATTTCCATGGAACTCTGGTGAAAGTAGGATACTGCCTCTCTATATTCCGACAGAGAACCCGTTGTAACAGGTTTCTGTAATGTCTGTGTACGTATCAAGCCCCGTTGATTTGTAAACGTTTATAATTTTCGTGATTTACCTTCTAAATTTGTATGACCATCTCCAAAAAAAGCGCATAATAATCAAGAATCGATAAAAACGTCACGATGTTGACATGATTTACTTCGCGTAAGACCGCTGCGCTGTTCATTCATTGAGAGTCTATCCTGTGTTTTCAGTGAGTAAAGAATTAAATCGCATCACATAAGCAGCTTTGCGAATTTCCCCATCTCGTAAAGTGATAGGAATCTACAACTTCAATCACTAGATTAGCTTATCTTTTGAGCTTATTTCAATGCATCACTGATTTTGTGGGCTTTGAACCGATACCCTAGTGTAAATGTGTAAAGTATAAACGAACATAAGCTTAAGGAGGCTTTGAATTATCAGTATCTTCCCAAAATAAAATAGTTTTATTATTATTATTTTCTACGCGTAGGATGCAAAGAACTCCAGTGCTGGTGTCGAGTGGGAGTTTAAAGTGCCACAAAGGCCAAAACAAAAGATGGACGGGAATCGGGTGAAGCAATGGGCGGAATCGATTGAAAAGCTATTAGCTGACCCGAATGGACTTCAAGTGTTTACCGTACGTGCTCTCACTTTAATTACTTTTAAAAAATTGAATATTAATGGGGAACATGATGTTTGAATTGTGTATACGTTGAGAGTTCTTGACAGCCGTGAAAATTAGTTTTTTTTTCTGGCGTTGTCATTCATTTTATTTATGGGTGTATCATCATTCTAACCAACACTTTATGTATTTTTCAATTCGTAGGAATTTCTTCAACATGAGTTCTCCGCAGAGAATATACACTTCTACACAGAGTGCCTGATGTTCAAGGAAGCGTTTCCTTCGCTTACTCAGTCCCAGAGAATTTCAATGGCCTCGACAATATTTCAAAAGTACCTGCAAAATGGAGCTACTGATCCTGTTAACGTTGACTTTCAGGTATGCACAAGTTCGCATTCCATTTCTTGCTATAGCTGTAGACAAAAAAATAACTCGAATTAATCTTCTTTTTTTTGCTGAAAAAATTGAAATGTGAGAATGAGATTTTGCTAAGAAAAAAACCGGTTCCTCTTCTTTTCATATGCAGGCTCGGTGTCAATGCGAGAAAGCCCTGTATCAGCCAACCCAGGACATGTTCGACTCGACACTAGCTCAAGTATTCAATCTGTTGAAGTTTGACTGCTATCCCCGCTTTCTTCGCTCAGATATATACCGTGATTATTCTTCCGGTACGTTGGCACTACCTCCACTGCCTGGTGAACCATCCGATTCGGACCAGGAAAGTGTGAAGTCGCACAAACTGTCATTGGACGGAAGAAGGCGTTCCCTCCTGCCATGGAATATTAAAAACCGATCGAAGAAGAACAAAAACAAGGTATGTTCGAGAATAATATTCATTGAGAAAAAACGGGAGAGCGTGTTTTAACCCTCCGGCATTCGAAAATACTGTGTGGTTGTTTTGATCGACTATTCAGCGGATATGATGCCAAAATTAAAATCCATCTCATCTCATAATGTGTGGTGTATTTCTAGTCGCTAAACTAATTGTACACTCTTGCTTGAAGGGAACAGAAACCGAAATCTAATTAACATTTTCACAAAGTTCATAACCTCTTATGACCTTAGCATTTTTGCTGAAAGATAATCTGAATTTTTTCTCATCTGCTGTAGGGCGACCCGGAAGGCTTAAATTCGGATCTGTCATTTATTCAACAGGCAGCCTTAAATCCCAGTGTAAGTTTTTATATGCTAATCGTAAGTTAAACGAAAAATTTAAATTGAATGGCATAAAAATAGTTTTGCTCATCTCGTCATTCATAATTTCATAATTTTAGTGTGATGGCTCCGACCAAGATGATGGATTTAGACGGCAGAGCTATAAAATATGCCGGGTAGTACTCCCTGACAATTCCACGACTGTAGTGCCATGCATACCTGGCGAAACTTTGGGCGTGGTGGTGCAAAAGCTTTTGAAGAAGCGTGAGTTTAATTACTCTGCGTTTGAAGTTATTTCTGTGACATCTGGAAAGGCCTTAGACGTCAATATGCAAGTTACGGATATGACAGCTAGAGAAATCAAGGTTGAGCCTAGGGCATTCATTGGTATTGAATTGCCCCACGGGTGGAAAGTTGGAGTGCGAGCAAATCCCAACAGAAAAGTTTCAGAAGTTCTCAAACCTATCTTGTCTCAACACTCTCTTAAATTGGACGCAGTCATTGTTTATGATGTAAGTGTGGGTTTCAAACAAAGTCTGAAATGTAAATTACTAATGTTTAAAAAATCAACGACAACACCATATATATTTTTTTAATTTAGTTGGAATCGTGTGAAATTTTGGATACGAAATCACCAATGGGAAAAGTTGATAGTCACAACTTGCTTGTCAAATCTAAAGGTATACGCAGTAAAGGGAATCTAATTTTAATTATCTTATAATGTATTCTATATGACAAAAACTGAATATTGCATTTATGCAGCTGAGGCAAAACTTGAGGAAATAACAAATCATGTTCGGGAGTATGGATCGTATGATCATCCGTTTGTTGATGATGACCAGGCGTCAGTGAAGGTGAGAACACATGCGTAACAAGTTCAAGTCAAGCATCCAGCGTTTTCCGTGACTTTTTGCGACGAAGTTCCAAAAAGTATAAAAGGAAGAACAAAGGCGGCTGTCAGTACAATAGTTTAGGTAAAAGACCGTTGTATAAACCTAACCGCTTCAATACAACTGTCTTCATGAATTATATAACTTATTATTTGTCCATTCTCATTTACAGAAGAACCACTTCCTAAAGACAATCCACAGGAAATACACGTAGGCACCCGAAGTGATGTAGAATCAGAACCGGAGAGAGCAACAACGCCAATGACAAAACTTTCTGATGAGGAGAACTCCCTTCCACTTCAGTACCTTGCATCGTCCCTTCCTCATCTAGCGATTGAAAAATCCACCCCCGACTCACCGTTGAGCTTAGTACCGTCCGAGTTAAATCTTAAAGAAAATTCTAGAAATAGGAAACCTATTTATATATCGCAAACTTCTGAAAAGAAGGGCCATGACACGCCAAGCTGAAAATAATAGTTGTATTTTGTAATTTAATGCATATAAAATATATTTGAAGGAGTAGGGATTAGCAAATTTTTAAATATTCATACGTTTTTAAATTTGTGAAATCGAAATCTGATAAGCTTAAAAATCGAAATCGTTTTGATAATCTCTGTGACATATGAAATGCCATATATGTATTCCGAGTTTTAAATGCTCGATTTGTAATCCACACTAGTTATTAAACGTGTGAAAGCTTTATTGAAAAAAAAAATAATGACAACCAACCCGAGAATGTTTTTATGTTTAAATTTTGAAATGAGTAATAAAAACAAGAACATAAAATTGATTTCATTTAATATCCTCAAATTCATGCGTTTTTCGCAACAAAAAGAATGTGAACAAGAAATCAGAGTTTTGTATAAATCAGTTCAAAGCTCTTTGAGAGTTTATTAGTTTTTTAGGAGCTACATTAGTACAAATAAATTAAAATCATCCTAAAACCATAAAAAATCTTTCTTCACAACTATGAACAAACCATGTTTAAAATTTTTAACAGTCATCATCATAAATAATACATTTCTAGATAATGCACTGTTTTTATTTAAAATCATTTCCCAATGTTACAGTCTAAAAAGGTACATTTTTTTAATTTTAAAATAATTGGTGGCGATATTACCAACGGTGCCGGTTTTAGGGATATTCTTGCTAATGTTTAATGTGATGGTATGTAAGTGATTTATCGGTGCTTCATCTTCTATTGGGACGCGTATTGCAAAAAATATCATAATGCATATCATTCTCTTAAAAACCTATTCTCGGAATACTGGAGAAAGTGGAATTTAGTTCAGTTAGATAATGATCAATTCATTGACTCGGGACAACGTAATAGTACAAATTGTATAAATTTTAAAACATTTTTACGATATCCAGTTGGTCTACCACATTTTTGTACATTTTTATATTTATGGAAAAATTAAAATGTCTGAATGAGTATACAAATGGAATTTTAAAGGGAAGGAATTCTAAAACAAAACTAAAAAATGTCCGCGTCCATTTCGTTGCACACAAAAAAGAGCTAAATCAACGTGTCCATTAAAAGGCAAACATAATACTTTTCTACAGCACAAAACTGACAGAAGTGGGAGAGAACTCTTTTCGTATCAGCCATTTTACGCATACATGGCCCACATCGTGAAAGTATGGGATCAGCTAATCTCAATTTGTCTTGTCTATTCACATTTGATTATGAGATGCTTTCGTCCCGCAATATATTGGTCTATTTTGAATTGACATTGTTGGGGCAAGTAGGAGAACGGATTTATGAAATTACAACTCTATCTAAATTATAATGAGGATGGAAACCTGGGATTTTACTAAAGAAAGAATTAATAAATTTCTAATCGAGTAGGAGCAAATTTAGTCTGGCTTTATTCATTATTTGCAACTTGCATAGGATTTAGGGTGATGTGACTTTCTTTTAAATACACGTGGCAACCAAATAAACAATTTTATTCACGCCTAATGAACATAAAAAAGTGCACTCTTTGGGGTTTCACAACTTTTCGGCTCACTCACTATTTGTAGCATCATTACAAATATATAGTTTTCATCTCTGTAATCAAAATCGATCGTACTCTTTTGTCTGCTGCCAGTCGCGTGAATATAGACATTTAAATCAAAATCTTATCTCCTAAAAATAAGCCTTCTAAGGCGAATATCATAATTATTTGAGTTTGTTTTCTTCCTTTTCCACCATTTGGTAAATACAAACCGTTTATAAGAAAATCTCAAGAAAAATTAGTTATTCCGCCTTCATATGAACACTATTCTTAAATCCATATTAAACTTATCTCACCTTTATCTCAATCATTCGAACCGCAAAAGAATTGCCGAATTCTCAAGGCAATGTTGTATTTGCTTCTGTAGTGTACTACCTTGTGTTATGCCCTCAACATAATAATGATGAATGACAGGAAAGGGTCAAAGTCATATCATTATTTTGTGAGAGATATCACTCGGAAATAAACTGGCGGTAGCGAAGAACTGCTATAAAAATTATATACCTTCTGTGAAGACCAGGTAACAGTTGAATTGAGGACTCCCTTTGAACAAATAGAAACTCCTTACACAGTGGAGAAAACAGCGATATTAAAGTCTACAAAACTAGCGAAATACAATGATTTTCATGTAAATACTTCAACTTTCCAAAAACTTGCTATACGTAAAATTGGAGAGACGAACGATAATAATCATGTAATTATTTAGATTTTAGATCACCAAACGCCACTCTCACACGACACAGTAGGTGTCTGTCAGGCATCGTATTCTTCGAATAAAAATGTAGTTTTTTAGCACTTGGACGACGTAGAAACAATACATTGATTACGTAAGCTGGTTTAAACACGATACGTTACGACCGATGATCCGAAAGTATAACAATTTCGATCTGAAAATAATGATGAGAACATAATAAAATCGACATGCACCTTCAATTGATGTGTTACTTGAGGCCTATACAAAAAATGCACTTACACAGCGTAATCCCCTTTCAATTGGATTCGTTATGTGAAGCCCTCTTGGCATATAAACACGCTGATTCTGTTCCTCTATAAATCTCGTCAAGCGTTTTAGACACTGAAAATAAATTAGAAGGACCGTGATATTTCATTTTAAAACACATGAATGACAACATACTTAAAATGAATCGTTTCAACCATGTGAGGATGCCAACATACCTTGTCATATTTCGTGTCAGTACAAAGGTAAATCAAGTTTGCCGTCAGGTAGCCAAGGCAAGACTCACAAAACGTTGTGCAATCAAACTCCTCGGCTTCCTCAAACATGGTGTTAATATCTTTGATTGTATCCATGAATACCGTGGAATCAATCTGGAGAAACAGGAACAAAATCGTATAACACTTATTAATGTTGTGACTTTACGAAATTTACAATTTAATTTAAAAAAAAAAAACAGGTCTAACCCGTCCGCCAAGCTCTTGTTGGGGAAAGTCTGTCATAAACCTAATTCCAATCCCATTTCTATAGTCTCGCTCTACGAACACTCTGGCGACTGTATTAATACCGTTGGCACTATTTGCGGGGTTAGGCCCAGGAGCATCTCCCCCTCCTCCTCCTCCCACTCCGCCTCCTCCCGAGCTCGGCATTCTGATAGCTGTGTGGTGTTGAATTGAGCCCATATCTTGGGGCAGACGGGACATAATCTTTTTTGTCACTGCTTTAGATAGTTTTCCGGACTATCTACCAGTGACGCATCTTAATATTCAAGATATTGAGCATAAAGTTCTTTAGTATTAAGTCTACAACAATCACATTCAAACTTATAACACGTCGATCGCTATCGATGCGGTTCAATTTGAAAATAACACCGTGAGTCACTACAATTTTTTGCTCATTCATTGATTACGACATTAACAAAAATTTCACCATCATCATCAAATTTGAAGCGGTGATCGTTATAGTTTCAGGGATACTCCCATCGGCCAGTTCAGACAGACTTTTACCAAACTCAGTTGTGTAGATATGATCAGTGAAAGTACAAACGGGAACACTTTTCTCGTATAAACTAGCACTGAAAAGGTAATTAAGGTTAAAGTGAAACCAATTGAAACGCAAAGCGAGAAACGAAACCAAATTTTAAAATATTAAAGTTAAAAGGATTTCTTGCAACATTATTTCTTCACTTCACCTTTCAATTGCCAAACGAATAGGATCTTTCTGATATTGCACGAATTCGGCCATTACGACTGTGTTGCAACGCATAGTAATTTAATTAACTTTTTATGCAATGTTTAATTATTCGAAGGAAATGTGGGCTCATGGGCCTAGGGAAAAGAAGTTAAATGGGAACAAGTACATGTACATATTTGGTTCTCTGAGTGTAAATATATTTGTGTACAGAGAGAATACATTCAAAAGGTGAGCGCTTGATGTACTTAATGAATCTCAGATGGTCCATAGAGCCCATGAGTAAGAAATCGCATAGGGCTCGGCTCCACTGTCTCTTATTCACAGAATATATATCTTTCTCCATAATTAGTAATAGTAATAACAACATAATTTGCATATGCCCTATATTTAGATTTTGTTGAAAACATAAATCATTAATGACATTGGAAAGTTGTTATGGTCAGAAAATACCGAAAGATAAAGCATATATACAATGGTCATTTAAAGCAATGTAATGATTATATTTCATTTCACTTGACAAAACGGGCTTAAGAACCTGTGACATGTTGCCCGTATGACCTTGTAATTGTGATTGCACGTGCTGATCATTCATCTGTAAAATACACATTGTCATTTAACTTCTTTCTGGGGCTTAATAAGATTCAGAATTTGTCGATAAAAAGTTTTGAACAATTGCAAATCTAAGAAACTGTGGCGAATGAGGAAAGTGTTACGTGCTAATTTGCTTCCTCATAGAACGAATGTCAAAAGTGATTGGAGTAGCATTTAACAAGATGAGTGAACTAGCTGCTATTGCTGGAAACGTTGCCATTGTTAGGGAAAGGATTGGCGTTGCATGTTCGAAAAGAACGCCGGTAACCTGCTGGAATGACATTTTGTTTTCCCCCAAATCAATCGTCAATGTCAACCAAATTAATTCTCTATTTTTATTTATTGCAGGAACTCCAGGAAATTTGTGAAACGCCTAGATTGGTTGCCGTTTCGAAAAAGAAGTCGATAGAGCATGTGGTCCGAGCGTATGAAGCAGGTGTGGAGCATTTCGGTGAAAATTATGTCCAAGAACTCGTAGAAAAGGCCACAGGACCTGAGGTGCCATAAAGATTCCAATAATTTTCTTAGTTCCTTTTATTTGAATGTTTAATGCAGGTTTCTGACTTTTATGTTTACATTTTATAGATGGAATCCTGTCCGAATATAAAATTCCATTTTATTGGGCATCTTCAAAAGAATAAAATTAATCAGTTGCTCAAAGCAGGCGAAAGACTTCACATGATTGAAACAATAGACTCTGAAGGTCTTGCAAAGAGTGTGAACGATGCGCTAGCTCGTAAAAACAGCCCAACTCCCCTAAATGTGATGGTTCAAATTAACACTAGTGGCGAAGATTGTAAGTTTGTTTTCCAAACTATATAAATTTGATTTCCTAACATGTTCCTTGTCCTTGTTTTGTTTGATTGATAATTGTTTTAGTATTTTTGTAGCTAAAAACGGCGCAGAACCAGAGCAATGCATTGATCTGGTAAAGTATATTAGGGACGAATGCAAGCAATTAAACTTGAGCGGACTGATGACCATTGGTTCTATCGAAGCAAGCATAAATGAAGGAGAGGAGAACAGAGACTTTGAGGTTTGTTTAATTAAAAAATTTCAAGTTATGCTTACTTTCAATAAGGTAAAAAAAAGCCTGCTCTATGTTCAAACATGTTTTGACTTTCAATGTTTGACAACTCAATAACTTTGAATGTGCAGACCTTGTTTAATTTGCGAGAAAAGGTATGCAAAGAACTGAACCTGGACAGGAAGAAAATTGAGCTGTCAATGGGAATGTCAGCCGATTTCGAAGCTGCTGTGAGTTTTCACGTATCTGTATCTTGACAGTTGATATCGAAGTCGCTTAATACTAATACTAGGTTTATCAAAATTTCAGATAATTCTAGGAAGCACAAACGTCAGAGTTGGATCATTTATTTTTGGAGCCAGACCTCAGAAACCTTCATGAATTTTGTCAACCAGATGTGAGATACCAATAATTTCCACGGCCCATTCCTTCTTTCAAAAATTATTGTAACATGTTCTTTTAAAAATCCTAATTACAGTATGAATGGATGTAATTAAGGCAGGGTTATGCTAAGCTACAGTAGGCTCATTGCATTTCGTCTCTGTTTAAAAAATCACCTATAAAGAAATAGGGGACTCTATATGGGCGCTGTATTGTCATCATCGCTTCCCTTGTCGCGTCGACTAGTAAATGTTTAAATAGCTGAAAATTAGATAGTATTACATTATAATGACGTAATGACTGTGACAATAAAACTCGAATTGACAAAATTAAAAAATTCAATCAAGTAATCGTTTTATTTCTTCTTGTTCTGCTTTTGACTGATATTGGCGGACTCATGCTCAAAGAATAGTCTCCAAAGCATAAGATGGGGCACAATGAGAACATACAAATTATACATCCAAAAATAGCTATCAGTCCATCCTGACTTGAAAGCGGAAGGCGTTTGTGGATCCAATGCTAAGCCAATCACTGAAAATTGGCCCTGTAAAATATTATTTAATAAGTACATGATTCAGCATGCTCATTTTTAATTTAATATTATGCTCTAGCGTAAGCAAAACATGAATTCATCTTCGGCATCTTACTTGCATCATAATTCCAGCATGAAGCAAAGTAGCTTCCCACAGGTAAGCTGGTATCAATCCAAAGAGAAAGCAAAAGGATGAAACAACCTGAATTGGCATTAGGTACATCAAATACACAATAGCTTGTATAGTGGGAAATGGTGCTGGATCATCAAAGAGAAAAGACTTTTCGTGTTCCAGAAATCCCAAGAAGTCAACTCCCGCATTTCCCGGGGCCAATGCAGTCTGAAAATCCAAGTGTGCATTCATATGAGCCACATTTATTATATCAATTAGACACTTACGAATCCCTTTGCCAATGTAATGAACACGCATCCCAAACAAGCAAGTCCCAGGACAAAATCAATAAATTTTATATGCAAGGGCTTATTTGAAGATTTACTCCATTTTGGACGGCATTCCTTAGTAAATGCTCTGCAAAATTTCCAAGTGCATATCATTTCATCTACTCATTATCCTTAACGGCCTCTTATACAGCGTCATACTTTACCAAACAAACCTCATCAGAGCCATAACCGGGAAGACAACGTAAGGCACATTCAAGAAAGTGCAGAAAGTAGGTGAGTGCTTTCCTGTGAAAATGCCAAAAACAAGGACCACCATCGAGTTAATTATCCCAGAGCTCCAGTATATTCCCAATGACCTCCAACTTTTCCTAAAAACATCAACCGCTTAATGGCTGAACTTTGTTCACCCGAAAATTTCTATTCCACTTTGGTATGTATTTACCCGTTTGAGATAAGATGGACCAAAACGAGATACATGAAGTAGAAGCCGATTCCATCAAAAAGGGCGATTGCTGTAAAAATATCAGACTTTTACAGAAATCAAGCCAATCAAGGTATTCAGGTTTGGCCTCAATATTGTTTTTCTGAACGTTTTCAAAATTCATTTGTAATAAGCGAATACCTGAGCCCCATGGACTTGCCAAATAAGGTTCACCCAGCTTCAGATATTCTGACATAAAATTATGGATCACTCCATTAAACTCAAGGGTGATAATCAAGTCGATGACTGCAGTGAAAGCAAAAAGAACAGAACCTGGAAAAACCATAGTACCACATTGTGAAAATTATCATCACGAGTTCGTGTTAAACTTCTATATTTTCCCAGTTTTAAAATGCCTTGAGCATACATTTTTAGAATTTCTAGATTTTTTAAGGAAAAAATGATTTCACTGTGCTATGTCATTAACTACTTCAATGGTAAAAGTAGTAATGACTTACCCAGGTAGACCCAATCATTAACATAGCTACATTTTGCTGTGCCTCCCACCACACAAATCAAAATGAGGAAGCCGCAGGCCATCATCCAAAGCGGCCGCACCTATTCCAAGTTGAACAATATATTAGACTGTTATATCATGCACGCACCATCTAATTAACAACGACCCATGCTTGATATTTCTGACTTCAAGTTCGATATTTCTTGGAGATTCAATAATTCTTCAAGAAATCTCGATTTCCCCCCTTTTTAACGTTTCATAGGAAGTTATAAATAATAGTAATTATCTCCCTAAGGTGATTCATTTCTTGACATACTTGCAGCATGACTCCTATTTAAATTCATTGCCCTCATTAAACCAAGGCTAGTACTACTACAACCTTTTATGATATTCAAAAGGATCTTAAAAATGAAATGACCCTCTTCTTGTAAACCGTAGAAGAATCGTTCATTAGGACAATTGGATCATTTTATTTTATCGGATAGGTTAGGTTTGAGGCTAAGCTACTTTCTTCACAGAGATAGGTATGTGCCAGTTTTAGTTTTTGATTGCTTGGGCATGCACAACCTAGATTTGTTGGAGAAAGTCCAATGCAGTGAATTAAATAAATAGAGCCTTTCTTCATGTTCTAACTCTTATTTGCGGTTCTCCATTTTGCACGGATTACCCTTCTTTTTCGTTCATAGGGCCCACTATCAGCAGAGAATTGCATGACTAGACTCCATGTGGAGCGTTAGACAGTCAATGGCATGCTAATTGATGATGGGGTGTAGAAGTGATGTACTCTAATCAAAATGAAGCCATCATTACCATCCCATGCATCGCCCCCATTATAACAACTGACGACCATGATGATGATAGCATTCAGCTTTCTTCCAAGAAAAAGTAAAACGCATCGTGATATCTTATTTTTAGTATCATGACGATGATGAATCCTGATTGTTTCACGACATACCGTTTGGTCGATTGCTTGAAAGAGCATGTTGAAAATATAAGTAACAGGCCAGGCTAAGAAACTGAGAAAGACGGTAAACTTGACATGATAAAATTCGTCGACTTTCTTTGTTGAAGTTGCACATGTTCGTTTTCCCATCTTCCTTGAGGGGGAGGATTGTCCGCCTTGATTGACGGCATTAGAAAAAGTAGCTGTTTCGCCCATTCTTTTTTCTTCAATGTCTTAATTTTAACACCATCAAAGAGCACTTTCACGTTTCAAGGAGCCGATCGAAAGAACAAAGTGTCAAACAAATGTAAATAGTTTTCCTTTGTTGTCTTCTTGGAGCTGAAAATATCAGTCGATTTGAATGCAAACTCTTTGAAGTCAGTAATACTAATGTAATTTCTGTTTAGGGATCAAATTACATTTATGGTAATTTACAAATTGTGTTGGTGTATTGGTCTCGGTTCGATGCTGGTGAACTCCAGCTATTTTTAAGACTTAATGAATGACAACAATTGATGAGCAGCGAGCATCATGCTTGTGTGCGTATATTATCCTACCAGCTGCAGCTTAAGTAGAAAAGTTGTCAAAGTTGGATTTATTAATGCAAGACGACGTGATGAGCTTTGAGATATGAGCTTATCGTGTAGCTCATGTGAGTAGGTAGTATGAATGAAATCAAGTTGTATGCATATAAACGTATTGTATGATTGACACATTCGTATTCGTATTAGTAAGGATTGCTATACTGTCAAGTAATTCAAATGAACTCAAGTACTATTGAATCAATTGCAAAATTTTAGTCAAAATGATTTATAGCTAAATGCTGGTCACTGCTCAGTACTGATCGTGGTGCGATAAAAACATGCACCTGCTCCTCTTCAACTTTTTTTGCAGGTGAGGTGAAGCACAAGCAGGTAGTGAGAAACTCTTTTTGAAGGCGTTTCGTAATTCATTCAATCTTTAAAAGTTGGAAATGACACTCAGCCTAGAGCCATGAGAACCTATTGAAATTTTCCGTGACCAACAGGTCCAAGTTTTTAGTCCATACAACTTCTCTCTTTGAAACAGTTTGAAATTTGGTTCAAAAAAGCTTTGGCCGGAAACATGGTTAGGAAGCCCAAGGGCTCATCCTAACACAATAATTCTATTTCCCTACTCCATTATTAACTCTATGAAAAATAACTCATGCAATTTAAGACCTTAGGCATATCTCGGTTTTCTTTTCTCTCCTTAATCAATTCTTTGTTTGTCCTAGTTGGCAGTCTAAAGCCCATTTGTCAGGCGTAAGTTGACGGGAATTGGTTTCAAATTAGTATGCAAGTCAGAGTGGCTCCGCTGGCTGAAAAATACCCTCTAATTATTGCTTATATTTTTTTACTCAAATGAGCCGGCGGAGAAGTAATGATGACATCCTGCTGCGATCTAAAGAAAAAGGAAGGGAAAACACCACCCGTGAAATGTATAAAAGCACAAGAGTGCGACTGACGAGGAATATCAGCCAACTGCCACATTTAGGAAAGTCGTTATCCAAATTCTGACTACATATTCAAATTCTACGTACAAAATTGTATAGGAAAATTCTGCGGACGCTATTTTAACGTCCTTTTTGCAATGAAAAACCGTTAGACCCCATGATCCGTATACCCAGCAAATGGATTTAGTTTCACTGTGATTTTGGCATGATGGGAAAAGTGGATTTTTGCGCGTTATAAAAAGTAGAAGTCC
>JAHZMX010006430.1:0-11425 GCA_027743895.1 Seira musarum | reverse complement strand
GGAACTCTTTTCACCGCGCTGTTTCGGAAGTCGGAGTACACATTATCGAACTCCTTCACAGGAGGACACATGTAATATTCTATGTTCACGATACGCTGTGATAAGACAACCAGTGGAGATAAGGTGGAGAGGGAGATTCTTGACCCCGTTGATAATACTGAAGATACTGAAGGTGGAACTGACTCGTCAGCTCCTTCCACCTCCGAGTCCTTAGTTGAATACATTTTAAGGAATATATGATTGATAAACGAAAACTAGCAAAAATATTAATAACGCCCGGATTCCCGATTAAAAGTTTATTAACATTTTTGTGATTTTGAGAATCAAGGTCCGACGGACAAAATCACAAGTGCAATTGAGAGAATGCGAACTTCTGAAGATATTCTTCTGGGATGATGTGGTACAGCAGAATAAACGCTAAGTACATACTGTACAGTGTACAGTTGAGTATAGAAAAAACAGGCGGGCCATAATTCACCAGCCGGCGCCACTCTCCACGTCTCCCTCCACTTGCCTCGCACTCTCTTCATCATGCCATGCCATGTACCATTACCATATACTCATACCCAGTCCAGTCAGTCACAGCCGCAAGCAACGCAACGCAGCGTCCACCTCCACACTATACATTTCATTTCTTTTTTTCTGCTCTCCGAGTTGCATCCTCGTAACTTGTAACGTAAGTATCACATCGTATCGTACCATCGATCCACAATGCAATTCAATGCAAAGCAAAGTATATAAATGGCAAGGCGAGCGAGTGGCATGGTGTGCGAGTTGAGTGTGAACGAAAAAACCAAAAGCCTGAGGCCTCAGTGAGGCCCAAGCGAGCGGCGACTACTGTAGTACTTGGCTATTTGGCCAATAGAGAGTGAGGCAAGGAGGAGCGTAAATGCGTATATGAAGTATGTACTCTCTCCCTCACGCCTCTGAGTCACGCCACCTGGCAAAAGATATGCGAAAAGGCAAGGCATGCTGGCAACTTCATCGTCACATTCGGGAGAAGAAGAAGAAGAGAGAAAGAAGTGGTGAAAGCTATTGTTTACGTTTGTTTGTTCCAGCATTAATTTAATGGTTCAAAATCTTTTGAAGTTAATCATCTAATTATTGGCTACTTCCTACAAACATTGATCATTTCACAATAATTTGGGATTTCCCGTGTTAAAGTTTATACCCACTTTCATATTGTCTAGTTTGATAGAACGTACTTAAAACCGGTGATTCTTTAGCTGTTTAATATAAACTCACTCGTCCTTTCTATTTCAAAAGTTTGACTTTGAAAACAAGTCGAAATGAGTAGCAGCGGAAGCGTTTGTTACCGGTGTAATAAGCCTGGACACTTTGCTCGTGACTGCAACGAGAATGACGACGGCGGACGTGGCCGTGGAGGACGAGGACATGGAAGGGCTAGAAGCTTTGTTCGAGGTGGAGGGAGCCAAGGCAAGTTACTTTCGTTTACTAATTTTTAAGTTACACCTTTTTGAGTTACTCATTTTTTGGTCACACGTTACTTAAGTTTGATTAAAAATCGGTGTTGAAGAATATTTTAAGTACATTTTTAGTTACGGTTTGATATGAGCAGAACGTAGTAATCAGTATAGTATACTTACTTTTACTTTTAATCATTAGAAACAATCGATTACTTTTTCGTGACAAAATGAGTAGCTCCTCTTGCTATGATGACAATCTTAAGTCGACCTATGAAATATGATGAAAATGAATTTGTTTTCACTGAGCATATTAAAAATTTAAGTGGAATTAAAACTTGTGAATTGTCCATTCTTCTTATTAATTGCATTTGTATTTATTATTGCAGTAAAATGCTATAAATGCAACCGTTTCGGACATTTTGCCCGTGACTGCCGTGAAGCTGATGGTGATGAAGATGATTTCCGGTGCTTCTACTGCAACGAGGTTGGTCACTTTGCCAGAGATTGCCCACACACTTCGGGTGGGCCCACCTGTTTTAATTGCCAGAAGACTGGCCACATTGCGCGCGACTGCCGCGAGGAGCGGCGTAAATTCAATCTGACGTGCTACGCTTGCGGTGAGCCTGGTCACATAAGTCGTGAATGCCCAAATCCCAGGAACGACCGCAAGGACGATGGAGGTGGTTCTTATTGAAACTTTGAGTTTTAAAAGTTTAAATAAAAATCTGTTTAATATTTGAATGGAATGATTCGTTTTCAAGTTTAGTCTCGATTTTCTATGAAGCTCTTGTTATTTTTTACATTCTGTTTTGTATATCAACTCGCTGTTTGTGGATAGCAAGACTTCTGCATTTAAGACTACTATTATTTTTTCAAACGATAAACTGTAAAGCAATGCCAATTTAATCCTTGTATTCCATGATCATTCCTTGTATGTGGTTATTAAACTTGTCTTGTTTCTTGCTAAGAAATTTTTGCGATTTATTGCTGTGTTGACTTTCTCTATGATTCATGAAGACTTCAAAACAACTACAAAACTACAACATGCATAATACAAATACACTATACATAGTTTCCATTTTGGAATGAGTTTTTCATACGGTCATTCTAGCACTTTGAAGATAAGCACCTTTTGTTGATTAATAGGATTAAAACGATTTGTTCAATTCAATTTAATCATTACTATTCAGTTCCAGTACTTCCAGTTAAGCATACTGCACACATATGAGTAAGCATAAATAGGTATATGCGGTTAGTACGAAAATGGCTATCGTCAGCATCAGCCAGGTCCACTTCGAAATGGATGGTTATAGCTGCATAATTGTAATTTTAAGGACAACCTTCAGAAATGATTGGGAAACTAATTACTTCGAATAAATCTGTTTAAAACAACTAGATATTTCATTTTGTTCTTCAACTCCACTTTTTTGCAAAGCCAAAACTAAAACTTCATTGGGTGTAAAAAACTTGACAGGTACCTGACCGGTGTTTAGCTGCTTGTTCAAAAATTGAAACAGATTTCAGAGCATTTTGGGAAAAACGTTTCATTAGAAACCAGACAACAACAAATGGAGTCCGGATCTTTGGTGATGCGGATGCAACGGCAACATAACATGACATGATATGGCTACCGTTAGCTGTTGACGTTATCCGTTTTTTGGGACGAACTCAAAGCGTTTGAGTTTTATTCGTCCAAACCTTTTCAGAAATAAACATTGATTATCTAAGGTCTGGTCTGTCCGAGTGAAGGAATGATTAGGATAATATGAAAGGATTAATTGATGATAAAGTCCTCATGCAATCTCTCTATCATTGGGCCTCACTGGGGCATAGTGAAACACCATCGTAATTGTAATATTGTAAGCGAACCTAGCTTTAAAAAAAATAAAAATTCATGTGAGTAATGATGATAGGTAATTTAATTCTAACCAATTTTTCATTGAGGCAATTGCAATATTATGAGATTTAACAAAAATATATTTTCTGTATTCGAGAAGGGGCTCATTCATTTTAACAATTTTATTTTATTGGTCAATATTTAACTTTACAAGATAATCAAGGTCAGCTAAGTAGTTATGCATATTATAATGTTTTTAAAGGATTCAACAACCTAATTGATCCCAATTTTAATTGATATTCTGATCAAGTTGAATGTTAAAAAGAAAATTAAAAGTAAAATTAATTCAAATTAAAATTAAGACTACTACTACTAACTGAGTTTTGATTTAGTTATGAAGCATCAACAATTACCCACTACTCGTGTTTTTTTCCCAATTAAACCAAAACTCAATGAAAATATGTCAAAAATAAAAAGTGTACAGAATACAATTGATCAAGATATTTTTAGAAATTAATAACCAACAAATCAAATAAAGTTACTGTTGCGTGAATAGTTAAGAAAACTTAAGGACCGGAAACTGCTATTGCTGCTGCAATTCTTCTTCGGCCAAGCAGACTAAGTCAAACTCATTCCTGACATCATAACCGATGCAGGGGATTCTCTCCCGTTTCGCACTCTTTTTCTTCACAAGTAAATGCAGGTAATTCCTGAAGAGATCCTCCAACAACAGGAAAAATTGCAGACCATCTGAAGCTCTGTCCATCAAGTTCATCCTGATTTGTCGAAAAACTTCGATCCACTCCTTCTCCATCTTGAAATATTCCTCAGACACATTCAAATTATTAGCTCGATCGAGAGGAAGCAAAACATTTTCGAATCTCTTGCGGATGCAATCATCCATCCAATCGGCAAAATAGAAAAAATTCCTGGTGTCCCTGCTCACAGCCGTCAAAAAGTCAAAGAATTTTACAGAACTTTCTTCGTCGATCTTGTCTCGAGTGGGGAACGAGTAGCTGATCTCCTTAATCAATTGAGGCAGGTCGATTTTTTTAAAATCTTCGTACAGGGCGAATAATTCCGCCCTCAACGGCGAATCCGCAAGAAATTTTCGAACGGCTTCGGCAGAAGTTGTTATGTGTATACGCATCTTCATCTCGTTTATGAATATGTCGAGGAGTTGCAGCTTTCGTTTCTTCAAGATGTCACCGGCGTGGTGGCTCAGCGCTTGTTCCACGGCTGGACGTAGTTTCATGAGGAATGTCTCATATGCCTGGAGCATATCCTCTGGAAAATGTAAAATCAATAATTGTAATGAATGACTTACGACTAACCAACATTAACATTTTATTTTCAAACCCTAAAATAAATCATTATTATTACGTGGCACGAGCCGCAAAACGTTCGGTAACAAAATCTCCGAAATTTGGTCATAAGTGACCACTTCCATCTTGGTAATAGCGTCCATCACATCCTGGTTTGTCTCAATTTGGGTCAGAAAATTTTCTCTGAAAAGAATTATTTTTAAAAAATTAATTAAAATAATTTCTTTTAAAGTCACCAAAATCTCCACCAAACAAACTGAATGGATTGCTGGTTTCGGGATGAAGTCTACAAAAATACAAAATATGCATACATGGGAGTGACCATTTGGCGTCCATTAGCAAAGCGCCCCTTGTCCCAGAACCCATCCAAAATGGTAAGCACCTCTTCCAGCTTGAAATCCTCCACTGCAAACATCAAATCCTAAATACAAAATAATTTATAATTGAATTAAATATGAAAAAAAGATCAATCGAAATCGTAACGCATGCATGTACTTACTTCAAAGTGTGCACGACACTCTTCAACAGCCACGGTTAGCTCGAACGGTTTCCCCATGAACATATCGGAAGTTTGATCTACCAAAAGTCGTCTTTCCAAATCCGCCACGATTCCCCTCTTATGTTTCCCTAGATATTGTAGCCAATCTTCACGAGGAATAATTGCCGAACACTCAATGGCGAGAAGGTCATCGACACCATCACGGTCGTGTTCAGTTCCAGCCCTCCCTTCAGAAATACACCGGAAGATTTCAGTCATCACTTCATCCCGGGGCGCGGGCTTCTTCTTCCTCCTTCCGACCGGTTCCAAAACATCCCCTGGGACTCTTGCACGGACGGTGGAATCTTCCCTGATTTTGATTCCGCAGTGTTGATACTGCGCCTTTCCTCGACCTCCCAATCGCCTCATCTTCGTGTTGGGGAAAAGTCGTCGGACCAACTGTCCGAAAACGTTATTTGTCAAAGCGCGATGCCCGTTGGAGAGGCAGTAATACAAATACTGGTCGTACATGACGTGACGAGGAATGGCGAAGGATGGATCACTCGTCACGAAGTTTTGCTGGAACCAATGGAACGTCTCGCGATTGGATCCCTTCCGGCGGAAGAACTCCTCAGTCTCTGGTGTCAGGGCCACTTGAATTTCCCTTGAAGTGAGCTTCTTGTTTTTGTTAGTCTTCTTGGACTTTCCCGTCTTTGCCCTCGAAGTCGTCTTCTGAGATGGCCCAGGAGTGATAGAGAGAAATTCTTCTTCTTCTTCCGGTGCCAGAGTGATTCCCGCTGATGATGACTGCAGATTGTTCCCAAGGGCTTGTTTTACTCGCTTCCTATATTTTTTCGTGGTCTTAGCAACTGCAGACTTCTTCTTTATCTTCTTAGATGATCCCAAAATGCCAGTGAGTACCTTCTCCATTTCATCCCGCCTTCTAACTCCTCTTGAGTAAAGGACGAGCTGGTTTTCATCATTGTTTCGAGATCTTTTCTCGGAGGTCGCAATAGCCCTAAGCTTTTTCTTAGAAGCTCGTCTCTTCCTATTGAACAGCTCCTTCACTTCTGGTGTCGAAGTAATTCCACTTGGAGGGTATTTCAGGACAAGTTGTCTTTGTTCATTCTCATTCTTCTTAGCTCTTTTGTTGGGGATGAAAGTCGTCGGCTTCTTCCTAATGCGCCCTGACTTCCTAGTGAGCAACTCTTCCACTTCTGGTGCCAATGTAATTTCACTTGGTTGTGGAGGATATTTGAGAACAAGTTGGCGTTCGTCATTGGCGTTCTTCTCAGCACTTATCTGGGAGGTCGCCGGCATCACCCTAATGCGTTCTGACTTCCTAGTCAACAACTGTTCCACTTCCGGTGCCAACGTAATTCCACTTGGTTGAGGATAAATCACGAGTTGCCTTTCGTCATTTGGACTCTTCTTGGAAGCTCCACCTTGATCCTTGCCCTGTCGTTTTTGGTTAGCTTTCATTTTCCTCCTTGACGACTTCTTCGACGATGATGGCCCTGAAACGGCCGCGGCCACTGTGACAGTGGTCACCTCCTCCAACGTAACTTCAGTTGGTTGCCTCAGAACAATTTGCATCTCCTGGTGCTGGTCTTCATCCTGCTCGCCGTTAAAAGTTGTGATTGTTGCTTTTGTGGCTGGAGTTGGAGGAATGCTGCGCGATTTCCTAATCCTCAACATCTTCGGTGATGTAGCCACCAATGGAGTTTCCTTCCTTTTCCTCCTTTCCTTCTTCTTTTTTGGAGAAAGAGATAATGGGTCTGTCGCTTTCTTCTTCACCATTATTATATTTCACACACCTGACATGAATAAACTAATAAACTTCAATCAATATTCTATATTTTATAAATCTATAATTTGATTCTCCTAAAATTCCTCGGCCTCAAGCACTACTCAACACTTGAAAATATTGTTCGCTTGCTTCTGCCGTTCCGTCGGGAATGAACAAGTACAGGTCAAACCACTGGGCATTTTTTGTTTGTTTTGAATTAGCCGCCATTCTTCCGGGCAGAGTAAGACAATACATTTCATTACTCTATGGCTATGAGATTTTATATGATTCATTCGCAACGTCGAAGTCCAACATGTAATTTCTGGAATGCTCTTTTATAACCTGATAAGAAATCGGTGATAGCTCCCAAGAAGAACATATGAATCCAGATATCTTTAGTCTTTGGTGATTAATCATTAACATTAAATCAAGGTAAATAAAAAATCGATAAACTGCTAACGGCAAGAGCGGCGGTTTAAACTTTATTTTCCAAATGAGAACATAGCTTGCAATACTTCATTCGAAAGCTTTTTAAAATGCAATATGCAAAATGAGAATTATTTATTTATTTCGAAGCTGAGCCATCAATGATGATAAGTAAGAATAAAAAATTATTCTTAAAAAAAACGTTTTAAAACTAAAAAAAATTAACCTTCTTCGTGTTTCATGTGAAAACGAAGAAGTAAAAAAACGTTTTTCATTGCTTTAATTTCCCTCACGTTTTTCATAGATGTTCTTAATCTTGCTTGCATTCTTCTCATTACATTCCTATATGCATCTAATTATATAACAAAAATAATTAAGCTAATTACTAATTAGATTTATCTTAAAATTCCGAGCTACTTCGAATCAGTAACAAGAGATTAACAGTGATGCCATTCGCAAAATCAATACAATTCAATGGAGTTCTCCTATCCACAAAGTTGACATGTCCAAGTCGAATCTTGAAAGCGTCCAATGACTCGATAAACTTGTTTTTCTTTCTTGAATCATATCTTCTCTCCAGAATCAAAGTTTTCCTCATTTTCCAAAGCATTTCCTTCGAGTCATCATGAACAGCAGCCATTCCACCAAGACACACGATCAGCAAAAGCGCACATTCGTAAGCTCCATGAGCGCACACAAAAAAGATGAAAATGTTGATGCTCTCATTCCTAAAAGTGAGCAAGAGGCTGATGGTGAAAAGGCTGTGCGTCAAGATATTCGTTACAACCAGAACTAGTCGAAGTATCTTCTGACTGATTTCATTCCCCAGCACGACCAGAACCTGGAGATGCCTGCACATCAAGATGAGTTTCTCATAAGGCAAAAGGTTATCCCTGTAGTGGACCCAAAACTTAGAGATGTTTTCCCGAATTGTGATAACACAAATGCATTCAAGCATTCCAACACACAAGGGAATCATTTTGAAGGCGAATGTCCAAATGAAGAAGTTCCCTACGAAGAATACTTCCTTCAACAATGATTTGATGGTGCTGTTGTCTGTGAAATGCATGGAATTGCATTCCTCCAGAAGCCAAAATCCAAGCATACTGGGTCCGCAAGGCGTGAAATAGTGGAGGACGTAGACAAAGAAGATGGGGAATGTTAGTGCGCAGATGTAGACCCCAAAGGAGAAGAGAACACTCAGCTTTGATAAGAGGGGCAACGCGGAGAAGTAATTGAATGGACCAGGGCCAGGGCCAGCAGTCTTCTGCTGATTCCGGTAGAGTTTATCAAACTGGAGAAGTCCGTTAATGTAGAAGACGAGTGTGGAGTCGTGGTTCAGACATTCCCTCATTGTAATTAACCCCACTATGAAAAAGGGAATGGAAAAGTAGGATATGAAGTGCACTGATTCTGAGGGTGCGGAAATACCGAAATCCGGTCGACATTTCCAATTGTGAATGTATTGACAGAGGAGCAGTATTGTGCAAAATGCTTGGAAACGGACGCCGATTTGACTACGCTTCTTCGCTTTGCTCACCATCTTCATCTTCTTCTGTTTACCGTCCCATGTAAATGTGCAGTCCCCGAAGGCGTTGGCAAATGCCATGTATACCCTTAGAATTGGTGAGTAATGCGAAAACATTTTTCACACTGATCCAATATACTTGAGTTGACTTTTTCAGCACAAATAAATTGTTTTGACAATTTTTAGTAAAATTTGGATAAAATTTTTAAGAGAGATCCTAAAGAATAATATACGTGGGTTTGCTTGGACGGATGGTTAAATATTCCTTCATTTTGTTTACTAACACAGATAGGGTGTGAGGGCGTTATTGTATGCATACGCGATTTAAACAAAAATGATTGACAGTCCGAATTTAAATGACCAACTTCACATGAAAAACGAAGCATATCAAAGAAGTTCAGAATATATCAGGCTTTCATGCAACGCAAAAGACAATGACCCATTAATTATTGTAAGGACGTGTATTTTGCTAAAATTTTAATCAGCAAAAATCAACACAACGTCCTTCCTGAAATTAGTCATTGTCTGCCGTGATCATCTACAACGTTTCCCCTCCGCTTTAATCTTTACATTGTAATTATTGATAGTACCGCTTTCGCTACTTGATCCTTTGCTATCTACGCCCCGCAAATATTTCTTCCGTTAAATTATTGCTATCATTTCAAGCATACCTTACTTTGTAATTATAGTAGAGTCAATAACTTGTCGAATTCACTTTTTGCGTTGGGTCGAGTGGAACATACACCAGCCCAAAGTAATCGAAATGAAATTTATGCTTGACTGACATGTAGATGTTTTGTAGATTTTGTAATTGTCGACAATATAATATAATCCTATAATTGCAATTTTACTTCCATATCTATTGTTGTTGATCTAACGTTCCACATTTTAGGAAAATGTTTTAATTCATTTGCTCATGTTATGGATAATAATCTTATTAGTCAAACATTTAAAGAAGCAATGTTGATTTATCTTATCGGATGGACAATTTTCATGCTTACATATCTTCCAATGGGATCTTTCAATGAAAATGTAAAATAAAATAATTTAGTAGCCGGAAATATCATAGCGTGGAAAAATATTGGCGATTATAACTAATATGCTTGTTTCACCTTTTAGTGTTTCCAAAATAATTACAATTACAAATTTTTATGCTCAACGTAGTAGGTTATACTTTTGAATTTCCTCAGACATCCATAGTGCCGCATAAAATATGTACTTTGCTTTCATTGTTATTTTTATCCTCCGTTGTTACGTTCGTACACCATGAAATAATCATGTTATATTTATTGCATAATTTTGGTTCCCACTGAAAAAAAATCAAATGTCACGGTTTCTGCTTTATCCTTTTAAATTGATGCCATGAGCAACTAGCCTTGAGCAAAAGTTTAAAATACTACAATTTTCCTACACATTTTGATTTTACATGAGTAAAAAAACACCGGATGTCAAAACATTATTATGACGTAGTTTTGCAGGAGGCCAAAACAATTTTGAAGTAGGCTACACTACATCCTCACTACAGCACCGTTGCATTATCCAGTCCTCCATGGGTCGAAATAGTCCCACAAAAATAAAATCTTGAACAATGCAATGGCTTTATCATTAATTAACTTCGCTTTGGGAATTCAAGAACGGTTTTGGAAGTGGCATTTCTGTCCCCAACATTATATCAAGTGGGATACGAGTTCCAATCTTTTTACACTATATCATTCAAGAAGGACTACAAGCTTGTTAATATTTTATCAAGTTATTCTTATCACTGTTAATTTAACAAGTTCAACTTATCTTCTTCTTTTTGGACTGCGTTTGCCACATAAAAATTTAATTTTGAATTGGTTAATTACTGCCACTGAATTCCTGTGTTTTGGTTTTGCTGGTCTCATTGGTTGCTGGACGTTTCGGAGAAGAGAAGAAATTGTTAGTTTTTGCAATCAGTTATCATCTCTGTTAAGGACTTTTAAGGTTGATAGTTATGAAAGTGTTCGTATTCCTCTGACGCTTCAAGGTAAAGAAGAAGATCAGATCAAACCATTCTAAAAATAGTCTGCCTCTGTCAAGTTATAATTTAAGATGGGATTTTGTTGCCACCGGTGGATTTCTCAAAAAGAGAATTGTCCCTAGTTTATAGTTGATATTATGATGTACTGCACTTGCATGGTTGCAAGTGAAAAATGAGTTTTCTATTTTGAGGCCAAATCGTCAGATTTTTTTTAAAATTTATTTTATTTTGTAATGAATTAAACTCGTTTAGATGAACGCAACTTCCAATCCAAAAGACAGACGCTGGGTAGTAGTCATAGCCAGGCCTCACTTAATATTTTGATCACGAAACTTGATACATGCAAAAATATAGAACTCAGGAAATGGTATACCTATTTTTATGTAGGTTTTAGTGAGTGCTAATTTTTGACAAAAGGCAGGGAAAAGTTTAGTAATGTGAATTATTAACTGAAATATCTAAATACTCAGCGTCTTTCTAGACTTTCTTTCATTTACAGACATTTGAACTCCTACTCTTCCCAAATCTTCCTCAAGTTTGAATTTTTTAATTTAACGTGTGTCAGTATAGCACGAAAGTAACGACGAAAAATTTCGTCCTATGAGAGAAAAAG
>JAHZMX010006429.1:0-15942 GCA_027743895.1 Seira musarum | reverse complement strand
CACCAAAACGGGATTTAAAAAACGTCTTTTATGCTTTTTGCTCAACATTTTGACGTTGGCAGTTTTACTTAAATCTGTTTCAAAATACTTATCAAACTCAATAGGGGGTTTAAATTGAAAAGTCTTGCCTTCCAAGACCACCTCAATGGGTTAGAAAGTGGGAAAGGGAAGCAAACATTTTATAAGGTCATCGGTCATGGTAAAGGTTTAAAAAAAACTTAACGACTGTGCGCACTCACGAGTGATAAGGCATCCAACACGTGGCAAAGATGCAAACCACAACGATCATCATTTTCACCACCTAATAAACAAATCAACCATTCATGAAATACAGATACAAGTAAATAAAATATCATTCCAAAGCCAGACACCGCACTTTCTCTTTCTTACCCGTCGCTTCGACTTAATATTGTCGAGTTGCCTTTGAGTACATTCACCAATGCTTTTACTACTCCAGAGCTCTATGCCTACTCTTGTGTAAGTAAATCCCATTACTCCAATTGGAACAAAGTAGGTGAAAATCATGAAGAAAACGTTATATCTGTTAAAGCAAAAAATACTCATTAGCACAAAGATATTGTGGTATAAAATACTGAAGCACTGAAGACGATAAATTTTTTAAAAAATTCGTTCCGGAATTTTGTTTGGGTCTGTTTATAATCCTAAAAGATCTTACAACATAGAGGATGTAGCCATTTTCCAGAATTCAGCTTGATATAAATTATTTCTCTTCGTCAGGATTTCATAACAACTTACACGTATTCCGAATAGCTTTCTAGTTGCGCTCCATCCGGCCATTCCGAATAGCAGATGACTATCGAGTCCCTATGATCCTCGTAAACCCTCTCAAACGTCTGGAAGAAAATTAGCATTGGCATCGACAAAATTGCCCCAAACACCCAAATGCACGCAGCAATTCCTAACGTGAGTCGTTTTCCCATTCTCGGTCTCAACGGATTCATTATAGCCATGTACCTGCAGAGCATAAATTTTATCTTTTACTTGTGTACTTTTACTTGACCTACACTAACCAACAATATGCTGCGACGAATGTATGCAGGATTGTTGAGTGTGGGTGTTTTACAAAAATTGAAAACTTGAAAATCTCGCAAATCTAACAAACTTACAGTTTACTCCCATTTCATTTGTTTCTTTAATATCCTTTTTACCATTCCTCGAAACAATTTATCCATAATTTTTTCGTCATGTTGCGCGTTCATTCATGAATTACTACCACTTTTCTGATGATGCATAAAATGTCGATTTCATTTCATACCGAGCAATTTGTCACAATCTATTTGCTTTCAAATTGCATCTCGTATAATGTTTTCTGCGGGGGTTCCACTCACAGTGTATATGACGTTGACTTGGTCGTTACTTTAAATAACATCGTCAATTTACTGTCACGAAAATAAAATTGCCTTCTTCTCAATTTCAAACGAGGTCATTTTAAGAAATGTGATCTGGTAAAAAATGAATCTGTATCGAAAAGGAGAAAGGTAATTTCACAGTTTCCTCTTTCAGTCCCACAATCTATTTGCAGCTGTCACAAGCACACATACATATAATATCTACTTGTAAAACTTAAAGCAGAAAATTCCAAGTAAAATTTCTATCAAAGGACATTCAAAATGCGAAAGAATATACACAAGACAATATTAATTCTGCTATGTTAGAAGAAATGCTTTTGTTTTCCAATCCTCCAGGTTCTAAAGAAAACTAAACAACTAAAAGACTCTATATTCTTAAATACCCGTTTATGGTGAAAAGTCACTCTAAACAAAAGAGGAAAAAGAAAAGTTATCTATTTCTGTTTCCCTTCAAGATTTTAGCAAAGGTTAGGTAAAGTAGGCAGACTTTTTACATCATATATCATTCATGACATACTCTTTCGATGAATTGAGCGTTATACTTATTTATATTATAAAGTATAAAGTATTCTTTCCTTAGTCAATGCTTAAGTTGGAATTTGGAACTCAAGTCACATCCAGATCACATAAAATCTAAGTAATATAATATCTCTTATTCCTGATAAAGGATCCTTACGATCTTTTCTCACGTAATTCAATTGGTTCCAAATTCATGGGAACTCTAGCCTCCAGCACATCCTTAAAGGGCAAACGTTTTCAACCTTTTAAAACTACAGTGAGTTTTATTTTTGAAACTATATTATACTTTTTCCTCTCGCCGTATAATATGATACGATAACGAGAATTTTCCTCGGAAAGGTAGCTTTACCCCCAGAATTACGATTCTTTGACATGTTTGTTCAAATTTTATACATCGCTTCATTTTTGAAGTCATATTTCAATGGTTATAATTGTTTCAGCGTCAGCTAAATGCTACAATTAAATAGGCTTCCTTCTCATTTTACGTAGGATCTATAAGTAATGTAAACAAAATATGAGGAACGATTTTAAATAATTCAATAGAAAAGTACTACGTAGATAATATAGTTTACAATTGTAGTTTACCAACCACATCACAGGATAACTGAAAAGCAGACGTGCTAAACAGCGCTCATAAATGAATGAGTGTATTAGTGTTATATGAACTACTTTTTTGAAGAAAATTCTATACCAAAAAATAAGTCGACGACAAAAGCGTTTATTATTCGTATTATGTTTTAGAAGCACAATTTTCTTTTAAGAAATAAGCTACTTTATTGGAGCATGTTAAAAGTATTACTTCTGACTGCTCGTGTACAAAAAATGATCAAAGATGCTTGAAAGTACGTAGGAGTTGTTTAGAAGAGGAAAGTCTTTGAAATTCGGAGAAAAAGCTTTCCAGTTTTACGCCTATTGTCTGCCTCAGGCTTTCACAAAAAAAGTGCTAAAAAGATTTTCAAGAAAAATAATAATGGATTTAAAGAATACAGCTCACACAAGATTTTCCTCGTAATTTCGACTCCATACGTTTTCAATCATGAAGTCTTCGTCATAAAATACGTGAATTCAATGTGCTACTTTGGTTCTAAATATAAATTGACCAGTAAAATTATGGGTACTCATCATTTTTTTGAGGCAAAGATGGGTTGACTTATCGGATGTAATAACGTAAGCATACGTCAAAAATCCTCTTTTCACAAGACTCGCTTTTCTGTTTTCCAGTCCCTAACTACCCTTTCTTAAATCTTCTACTACCATATGCACAACATATTATGTATATATTTTAAACGGCTTCATTTATTGCGTCAACTCTCACTCAGGATTAACAGAAAGTGGCTGAAATGATCAAAGCATTTCAAAGATGAAATGTTGCAAAAGCAATGAAACTAAAATGAAATGAATGAACATTAAACAGCATGAGGAGCGATATTTTGAGTCAATAAAATTTCCTATTACATAATTTTATAGCACCATCTCATTCTGCTGCTACTATGTTGCGTATTTTTTTCAAAGGAAAACTTGTAACAAGTTATCTAAACCAGAGAATTAAGTTATGGGCGGAATAAGTCTCCATTTATGTAGTACACACAGGATTTATATACTTAAAAGTGGTGATAAAGAAGAAGTGGAATGAATGAGCCGTTCATAAATGATGGTAATATAATGCTGCAAATCCTGAAAACTCTTCTCCACAAAAGAATAAATAGAAGCGAGTTTTTGTCTCATGAGATGACATAAGGTCTGAAAACGAAATTATAAAAGGAAATTATGTAAGAGCAGATACTGCTAAGTTTTAAGTTGATATAACTGCGATTGTGATATTATGGGAATATGAGATGCCATTATGCCCAGCTGGCAGCAAAATTTACTGCACATTCACTGAAAACAACTCTGACATTAGCTTGTCTTTGCATTTACTTTTGCTAATATAACCCATTGTTTTAACAGTAAATATGAAAGTGGGAATAAAACTGTTGGCGAATGCCTATACCTGTCAAAAGCAATGAATTCATGAAATGGGCCTAGGGAATCGCTCCCTGAAAATGGTCCTCTTCGTCATCATACATGATCGTCATATTATCAAAAGTATCGTTCGTTGAATTATTGGAGATTGCTATATCAGTAGACACTGTGGGAGGACTCTGGCCGTTGTTCATATTATTATTACTTCTACTGATCGTGTCCTTCTTGTCGTAATTGTAACTGCCTCTCATTTTCTCATCGGGCTCATTATCATTTTCGCTTGTGTACGAGAGCCATGAAGAGTCTCTCAAGAAAAGTGGAGAGGAACTAGTCGAAGAAATCATCGCTGAGAGAGGACGAGCACCAAGATCAACATGATGGCGATGATGTTGTTGTTGATGATGATGACGGTCTTGGAACCGGACTTGATGAAATCTTGAAGATGATGATGACGATAATGATGATGATGATTCTAATGCAGAAGCTTTCACTTCACGATTTGGCAACAAGGTCGTGTCTGAGTGCTTTTTGGTCATCTTCTCTGTCTCAGCGGCAACACCAAACTTGCCCGATGGGGATCCGTTTGTTGTGAGTAGGAGGATGAAAAGAAGGTCGAGTAGTTCTATCGCTAAGGATCCTCGCATTTTTATTGATAACTACCTTTGTGGATATGTCCCCAGGAAAGATCCAATTTGGATTATGTGTCCACGGTGCTGGGAACTCTGTAAGGACATACAAAATCAATATCACTTTTATCGTTTTATCATTACTGTTTTTTTCTCGAAAATTAACGTTATTTACCAGTTAATGCATGGAATACAATACCTCTTGAGTATTATCATTTATTATTAAAGCCCACTCCCCGCATCCATTTAATCTCTCAGGTTTTATCCGATTACCTTTATCATCTTCATGTAATTATTATGGATTATGAAGTACTGTGGAAAATTTATTCATTTCGTATGTTACTAGTGCTTGGTTTGGTTAAGCAACTATAGTCATCATTGTAGTATTTTTCTCATTTCCGTTCTGAGATGCTTTATTCTTCCTTAGAAAAAAGGATTTCACGGAATGCACAAAGCTTTTTGATCGACATCTCATCTTATCCCGTTTCCATTCTTCGAAGTGATACTAAGAATGCAAGTAAAGCCTTCCGGCGCATAAGAATAAGTATACTTGGAAGATTGAGAAAGAACTCGAAAGTCAAAATAAAGGTTATCTCTGGTTCTCCTCACACGTGGATGAGGCAATATTCCATTTCCAATCATACAAGTTTGATACTCCTAGCAGTATCTTTAAGACTCTAGACATTTCTCTAGATTCCATTGGGTATTCCAATGGAAAAAAAGTATTTTCTTCTTCTTCCTAATATAATCAGGATTACTTTTCATCATCCCTATTCCTATTTGTCCTTGTTAAACCTTTGCAACAAAAATGTTATTTCTTTCTTTGCTCTTGGCCATGTTTATTATTTTTTTTTGCAATAGACCCGAAGATGTTAGCTTAAAAGTACAATCAACATTTTTAGGTCGACATGTTTTCATTTTTGTCATTGATCGTCGCAATATTTTTTATTCCCAAAGATCCCCTATGTTGGTAAACAAAGTAATAATCCCAAATAGGTTTTGCTATTTCAGTTTTTGAAGTAATTGAAAAGTGAAAAGATCAGAAAGAGGCGATATTAAACATTGGCTTTTGTTTTCTAAGAATCCATTTCATCAGGGGAGCAGAACGATAAAAAAACATGTAGTAATTCCAAACTCTATCTTGTCTACCTCCATTATCTCCTCTTGATTAAGTGACCTTTCATTTTCTTTAGTAGCAGGTTGTAATGAAACTTCTTTGAGGTTGCTCTTTAGGGAAATTCGTGGTTTTTAGTTACCCCCAGCTCTTCATAAATGTCAAAGACACCACTTAATGTAGATAGAAGCACTCCGTATTAATATATTATGTGTCACATGTCACATGACGATTTTCCCAGGCATCTCGACAGTTGACACAAATATAGCGAGAACTCTCTAATTGTATTTCTCTCGAAGGCTGACTCAATTCGGTAAGTGTCTTTGCTAAAATATTGATCCGTTTGCTGCAAATTAGAAGAAATTGATCAATTTCTAAGAGCCTCATTTAGAGGAACTTTTTGGTGGTTAAATCGACGGCAAACAAAGTCAATGTTTCCCTTTTGAAAGATTTTTTCATTGTTTTTTAGGATTCAATTGTAGTGTGGTTGTGAGCAAGATCCTTGGAAGAAGGAAATGTCTTGGTCGATTCAACCTTTTCATGGTCTATTTTAACGTTTGTCCGCCAGAGAAAGAATGAAAAACATGCAATGCATCCGTTGAATTATTGTACATGAAAGAAGGAAGAAAGGAAGGAAGTAGGTATGTTCGTATTCTCTACAAGAGAATGAATCAAACCTAGTATAAAGAACAAACCCATTTTTAATGTAAAGCATGTTCTTATTTGCTCGAAAACGTCGAAACTGATTTGCTTTTTTATGTAAGATCGGCAAAAAAAAGTCTGGAAAAGCTAGCCAATTTTCTTTCTTGGACATTTCTTAAGCCAATTTGTCACTTAAAACGAGAAGTGAGTAAACACATCCTCTCAACTGTGAAAATGGATGTTTTACTGGGCAAATATCGTGAACATAATGTAATTTTCGGAAAAGATACATCGACCAAGAAGGGCCCTTCTTCAGTCTGCATCTTGTAGGCTGACCGCATCTTCAGAGAAATTGGAGAAGAATGAAAGGAAATTTATATCAATTTAAGCTGAAATGTTTTTGTAAAGTGCATATCCCCGTTGACGTTCACATTCTTTCATCCGATGGGTCGTTATCATGCACGCATGCATGCTTCCACGATCGAATTGCCCTTACAATGGAACGTTTTCAATGGTAAATGCTTTAATTCATGGTTTCTAGCCAATTCCAGTCTTCAAATTTCTTCAACCGAATATACGCAAGAACTCATCATTTATATGTATTTCCATGAGTAAATCATGGTCAATAATCTTGTTCTTACAAGAGCAAATTTACTGTGCTTGAGATACAATAATATTTTCTAAACAGGTTTCATCGTCATTTTGAAAATTATGGGTACAATAATTTAGAAACAATTAAAATCTGGAGGCTAAAATTGACTATGCGTCATAATTCTCTTGTATGAAAACAAATTCCTTTGTAAAGTCTCAAAGAACTTTCTTGTTTGAAGAGAAAGTTGTGGACTTTTCTTGACAGACTAATAACATAGTTCGTTTATTTCTCCAATCGGCATCAATTTCTCCTTATAAAAAGCATATAATATTTGATTATGAGTGAAAGCAGAACAAAAGTTTGTTCTTGTATTGACCACACCATTATATTAGCAATGTGTGTTCGTCTAGAAATGAAAAGAATATCGCATCAACTTTTACAAAAACCTGACAGTTGCATTCGAGTTCAAAACTACTAAATCAGTTGTTGCGATTTTGCTTGTACATGTTTTACAGAAGCTTTATCAGGGATCTGAAAAACATGTCTTGGTCATAAAAGTCAGATCTTTTAAACAAGGAAGAAAGTGAAAATGATATATGAATATAACCTTCAACGTGTTAAAGTGTGTGAAGCATGATATGAGGGTGCGACCTTTTTGAAAAAAATTGATCTTTTTCGAAACCATACGGCCGTGCAGATATAAAAGTCGAGTAAAAACACATGTAAACAAGTTTTCTTAAATTCTTGAACACGCCAGGGGCACTTAAGGGTCTGGATGGGGCTTGTTAAATTTTGGCAGTAGGTGTTGATCTGATATTTTGTCATAGGAGTTTTAAATTCTACCGCCTATATAGAAGCCACTGATTCACTTATTTATACAGTGTTTGATCAAAAAGATTGCAGCGAAACACAATTTTGTAGAGGTTCTCCGTGCCAGGCTTAGGTGAGTCAATCATTTTTGGGACATTTATCTAGAAAGAAATCTTATGTCACAGGCTTTCTGCTTCGTGAGCGTGAGTTTCTCCGTCCGAGAGTACATGCTTCAGACATGGGAACAGTTTTAGGGGCGATGTGCGCCCAACTCACGTTCTCCAACTTTTGCAACATGAGTACTCCACTCAAAGAAGAACACTTAATTTAAATTCTCGAAAAGATCTTGTCCAGAAACGCCCGAGACTGCTGGAGTGGGCAGGTGGTGATGAAATGGACTTATTGGAAGCACGCTTCAAAAATTTGTTATGATAAATTGAGAGATGTAAGTGGATTCAATCGTGGAAAAGCTCCTTAAACATGACATGCTTTGTTCCCTTAAGTATCTGAAGAAGAAGCAATAAATTTTTCTTCAAAACATTTTCCAAAGGTATATTATGTTTTACAATCTCCTATATCTCCATCCCCATGATGTAAAAAGATGACAACAATGACGTAAACTGAATCAGTTTAAAAGCAGAAATGTCAAAGCTTAAAGTTATGTTTAAGTTCTTGTGAAATGGTTAGAGTGAAAGTCGATTTCTTATGTCATGTCTTGACTTGTATCTTGTGAAATAATGAACTTGTGCCCACAAAGCTGTCAGCTTACATCCAGCAACAGCTTTGGAATATTTTGGAAGAATTTTTGCCCATGTTAAATGAAAATACTGCTTCCTTAATTCAATTTTTTTGCTAATTATGGAAAAACTAATCATAAATTGAAGTACTGATAGTATGATAGTATTCTAGCTAACAACAACAAATACATTTCTATAGTGCAAGATAATACATTTTTAAACCCTGGAGGTCTTTTTGCATGACAAAGTGAAAGTCAGTCAGTCATATGCCATATGGACCCGAAAAAATCATAAATCCTCATAAATCACATGCGTAAAAAAAGCATAGAAAGGAAATTACTTTTCTTTTCGAAATGCTTTAGGCAATTCGAATAATAACGGTGAATTAGTACCCCGCAGTGTATTATGCAAACTAGACTCTACATTCAGTTCATTTTGACATATTCATCAGTGTCAGAAGCAGGACAAGGCTGAGGAGACGAGGAACGTTCATCGTTTTTGTGTGTGTACAAAAAGTGTACGTAAATGTTAGGAGACATGATATAACGAATACAAACAACCATACATAGCATAGCATGAATCGACTACGTAGCGAGTATTTTATAAAAGCTTTCTGCTCATCATGAACTTCGTCCTACCAGTTGAATAAACAGTAAATGAGCCATGGAAGGCATTAATGAGGACAAGGAGTTTTCTAAAAAAAAGGTCGGTTCACTTACAGTTTGGAGGTGCAAGGCCTACTGATATTAACATAAATAAAAGATATTCGGAATGAGTTTGCTAAAAAAAAGTACTCATCATTATACAAAAGTTTCCTCTTGCATTAATTCTTTTTTTTTTGTTAAAAAGAGTAACGCCATTTTTATGGACAGCTTCAGTAATGTTTCATTGCATCCAATTTCGTAGCGGAGTGTTTTATAATCCCATTCCTGCTGACTTATCGACTGACTGCGTTTTCAATTCGAGGATCAACAGAAAATTATGTAAGCCCCAAAATATTTTATGAATGCACCCGACTGTAACACTTTCTTTTTTATTGGAACATAGGAAGAGTAGGTCAATAATTCTGTTTCACCCACACTCACTTTCCTCCCTCATTAGGCAAAGTTTATCGGAAGCCGGTTTCATCTTTTTTCTAATGTATTTTCACTCATTTGTAAAATGCTACTTACTCATCAAAACTGAAATCTTGGTGGGCATCTACTACTCACATAATCAGTAAAAAAGAAATTAGCAAAAGAAATATTTTCTTCAAATGAAGAAATGTGGGAGTAGAATTTCATTATTTTACGTAAAGTAGGAGTATTTTTAGAAGCTTTCTTTTGAAATCCAGCCTAGGGAGGTTGCACTAGTCTTACATAGGCACTCAATTTTATTTTTCCTCCTTAGCTCACAAATTTCTCTCATTCATTTGTATTCACATAATAGAACTGGGCTCGTTAGCCATGAGCCTCCCTCATAGCTCTGTCTATTTCTGGAGTCTGTTTCTCCACTTCCCTCTGCACTGCACACACACACACATCAAGATCCAACTCAGCTCAATAAAGCTATTTCTTTCTATTAAATGCTTGGAAAACTTGTGAGCTAGTTTTTGATTTCATTCACTTTCCCACCCATTCTCAAAACATTAGGTTTGGCTTCAATCTTGTGGCAGTGATTCCTAATTCTAATTCATACCTCTTTAAGACCATTATTAAGGCATCTCACTACTAGCAGTGCTTACTCATGTTTCCTATATGAAAAATTAGATTTGAATTCCTCTCATGGACAATGTTTGTCATTCTTATGCATGAAAAATTTTCCTTTGTGCTTGTTAGTACCTATATAATAAAGACATGGAGATAGTTTCTTCTTCTTTCCTTTCATTTCCTACATTTCCCTAATGAGTTCAAGAAACATGTGTGAAACAAGGCATGTCTGGCAGACCACATCTTGAGAATTTGCAGTCACATTTTCCAGCATTCAGATTTCTTTTTTTCATTTTGCAATATTCCATGGTCTATGTTACTAGTGTTTTTTTTGCCGGAAGTTCATTTCACAAATTTCAATTTTTAATGGAGCAGGATTTCCTACAATCAGCTCATACTGTAGTCAATACTGTTAGACGATGAAAGCACGGCCCCCATACGAATCCCATTCATATTCTTCAAGAGACTTGCACTGGTTTGCAAGTGATGTAAAACTTTTTCTTTCTTTGAGACGACCACGAGAAGAGTAGTGACTTTAGAAGACTTATCTCTTTTCAATGATCTTGCTCTGGTAGTGGTAGTGCTTAAGTGAATGCTTGATGGAGGAACCATAACTATGAAAAAATATGGGCTCTCCAGGTTGTGTTAACTTTTGGCTGAAGATAAGAATCGTGCGCTACTGTTATGTCTATCTATCACTGCACGACTTGTATCAATATTGCATCGAGAAGGTACAGGTAAAGACCGAATCGTACTGGTTTAAGCACATCATCTGGAAAATTAGATTAGATTAGTTTAGCAAAATAAATGTACGTGATCAGACAAAGAAACTATCTAATATTTAACATCCACCAGAAAACACCGGTACATGGGCAGAATTCGCAAAAAATAGAAGGAAAATGCAATAAAAGGAAGACAAAGAATTATACCTATTGTCAATTTTCCCCTTAATTTGCCCAAACTCCAGTGACTTGTACACCCTTCCCAAGTAGTGTATTTTGATTAACTTTTATGATTCTGTACGGGAATCACATAGAGAAAATCTCGTTTCCTCACTTTCATTTTTGAACTTCGGAAAATGCCAATTTCCAAGTTTGACTACAGGAAGGGAAGTATACATGTAGGTAATACCGTTCTAGTTGGTAGGGTGGTACCCAAACTAAACCATAAACACAGGAATTCCCAGTGTCAAGAGAAGCTAAATGAGTTTTTATCATATCGCTTTAAATTATTTGTACGTTTTTTGTGCTGCGTCGTAATTTAAGCTGTTCTGAGAATTTCCTTCTTACACAGTACTTATTTGAGTATGCAAACGCTTTTGCATTTTTTTTTTCAAGTCGGTTGGACGCTCAATCCCTAGTCAAAAGAAAGAATCTTTTTTCGTGGTTCTACAAACATAATGCACGTAAGGAGATAAACTCTGGGGAAATCAGGACATTACTGGTTCTCGCCAGTAGTTTTTGTGCTCCACTGCGCGCTTTTGACTCTGGGAACAGTAAAAATCCAGCGAAAAGAAATAAAAGGAGGCTCACAATCCGCTTTAGTTCCTTAATACATTTAGGTACACACTTCCTTTGTGTAAAGCATTATATCTACCAACCAGGGAGTATTTTTCTTTTTAAAAAATAAAAAAAAAATTCTATCAATAAACCCCGCTAAAAATGTGGGTTTTTTTGGGTGAAATCTCGTCACGAGGTTACATAAAATATGTAGTTGTTCTGAAAATGCAACGCAATAATATTAAAGACTAAAACTTGGGAGTGGGGAAGCTAAATAAATGGCTGAAGAGATGCTCCATCTCTCATCTTTACTTTTACAGAAAGAGAAAGTTGAGGTATAGAAAAGACTATACATCAATTCTATAATGCATTTCGACTCAAATTTTTCCAATCCTTTCTTGACATTTGCCAGAGAAAAAAATCCTAATGTATTTAGACGGACTACAATAACTTCAACTCTGTGTACATAATATTCTTATTTTGATAAAGAAAAATCAGATAACGCCATCAAAATAAAAGCGTCAGCATCACAATATCCTTCCGTCCTTCTTTAAGAAGAATTTGTGGGAGAAATGTTAAGGGTGGAGGAATCTTCTAAAAATTTTGGAAATATAAATAAAGTAAAAAGATTGGAAAAAGCTTTTCCCTGCCTTCCCGATTTTTTATACCATACCACTTTAGTGGAAATGGCGATAGAGCAAGTAAACAAGCAACTTGCCACAACCAATTTTACTCAAAAAATCCTAGTTTCTCCTTCGTCTTTATGAACTCATCCTTGTGTGCACTTTCGAATACTGTTATTCTTCAAGAAAATTCATGGCCGTTAAAATATTCGGTGAGGTGAACAAGTCCAACCCTTTTCCTCTCATCGATAATTCTATTTGATAGCAGGAACTGCCAAAAAATGTTAAAAGGAAAGTCGACTAGCTGCATCGATAGATATCCTGTAACTATATAATGTACCATGTTACTGTTACTGTTACACTCTAACCCTTCACGGTGAGAAGCACTTCTTAAGAAATATTCTGATCTTTGGTGGTGGCTTACAAGTTACAATAGATAAAACAATAAAAAATAGTTGGAAGGTGTGGTATGGAACAACGAACCTACAAAAACATGAAACTTACAGTTTTTTTCTTGCCGGAGAGGAGGAAATGAGAAAATATGCGAGACCATACATTTCAGATTCAGACTAGTTACATATAATATGAACTACGTAGCAGTGTCGATGTCGATCTCGACAGCCAATTTCATTGCAAAACCTTTATAGTACTAGCGTGCGCCTCCTATTGTCTTATTGTTGGGCATGAATAAGGAGCCTTCTTTTTATGGCATAATCATTATCATCATCATCCTCTTGTCCATCGACTCCTTTTATTTCTCAAGAATCGTCTTTTTTATTCCGTTGGTTGGTGCGTTCTGTAGTACTCTTGACTTTCCAACAAGAATACTTAAGACTTTTCTACTTTTATATAAATACACACCTATTCAATGCGATGCCGTCTTGACATTCCTTCACGAATTGTGGCATCGTCCTTTCAATGGAATGAAATAGGATCTTTGGAAGATGAGCAAAAAATTTGAACAAAACTTTTAGTAGACCATTTCTTATGTCGACTACATGAACATTCTTTTTACTTAAAAATTGCTATTAATTACATACTACACGAGGCACGCTATAGATGCGTATCCATCTTACTGCCACAAAATCTTTTCAGCAGGGAGCAGATTTCAAGATAGCCTTCTGTTTGTCTCTGTTGTCCGTGCGAGAACTTATGCAAACAAGAGTTAAACTAGTTAGTTAGTACCCATGCATGCAGCATGAATCCTTCATCCGTTTGCTAAAACCACAGGACATATGTATCAGTTGTCCTTTCAATAAATTGTGAAAATAAATGAATAAAATTGTTTGTGTTGTACAAATGATATTCACTGCATGAACAGAAACTTTGGGCTATAATCAGACGAGATGGTCACCAAGGAGGAGCTAAGATTTTTATTCAATTTCATTTCCGCACTCTCATGTATATACTTTCTCCAACAATTTTGCAATCGAATCCTATAAGACCATACTACTCCAAAGACGTTTCAGTTGTAGAATCTTTTTTATATGGTGTATATTTGTAAATGACATATGACATATATGTCATATATATATACACATATATGACATATGTAACTAGAATTTCTAAAGAGTTTTCACAGAAAGTCTCGTTTGATTTTAACTGTGAGAATTTCTTTAGGTCAAATAATATCCTGAAATGACTTTAACGAGTTCAAAACGACAGGAATCTGGAAACAGTGTTTTTACAGTAAATAATCTTAAACGAGAGACTTGAATGGTGGTTGTAAGGCTATAAGATCCATCCATTTTGCGGATGGTTAAAGTTCTCAGACGAAAATGAGCTTAAGAGAATACATAATAAAAAAATGGAAAATGCTTTGTCGTTTTCTTTCTACTTTTTGGCAGAACAAAGTTTTCTTTTGAGAACGAAGGCAAGTGTAGGAGGAAGAAAGGGATTGAACTCTCATTATATTTCTTGGCGGTTGGTAACAAATAAAATTCAAACTTACTTCATTTTGTATAGTGTAATTACGTCTATACTTACATTCAAATTCATAGTTTGAGCAAAAGCGGCGAGATTGAAGAGAAAATGAATTGAAAAATACAAAAATTTGACTGAAGAGTTTGAAAGATAAAAGATGCCATTTCTGCTACTTTTATTTTCATAAAGCACCAAGCGGAGATTTCATTGAAAAAAGAAACAGAAAGGTGGAAATGAGACAGCTCATGAAGTAGGTCATGCTTTCAAAATGAAGCAGGAGGATAAAAGTTGTTTAGAATCACAAAAAAACTTATTTTCACATTAGCAAAATCTCAAATAATGAAGGTTACGAGCGTCAGAAAGCTAAACTCATATGACAACTTCAAATACTTACTAGGCAAAATACCTTGCGTCTTGTCAGATTCTCTGAAATCGCAAAAAAAAATCCCTGAATTTTTCATTTGTGACAAAGTCACATTCGTATAGTAAAAAAAATAAAAGCTTTTTTATGTAAAAACGACATCATGTTAAAAAACCTAGAGTGATCCTATTATTCCTTCCAGATTTTTCGTAAAAACTTGAGAACAATGCATCCCCCATGCACTGTGAGCGCTTTTAAAGCGTCACTTTGACTTTCATTTTACTTTTATCCAGAAAATTCTTTTAAGATCAAGGTTGAGTTTTTGTGGAGCCAAATTGAAAAGTGTGTAAGGTCTTTCCCAGATAAAAGACAATAGACGTAGAAGGTTCAATTCAGAAGTGTGTATTTTATCAGCGAGAAACTTCTGCTCTACATTATCAAATGTTGAGTAGGTAAGGTGAGCCATATGTTGGAGACGGTTTCCTAGGAAGGAAATAATAGACTTCTCTTCTTCAAAGTCGTCGCTTAATTTTCCAGGTGGGATTTCTCATTACTTTCGTATAAAGTTTTTTTCGGCAATTTTAAAAGCTTTTATGCCCATGAGGTACAAAAGCCAAATTAACTTAACAAACTGTGGTGTCTACAACAACTCGTGAATGTGTGTATTTTTTAAAGATAGATTTGGTGGAAGACAAAAGGTTTTTGATGATTTCCCAAAACAAGTACACTTTCCGACGGACCGACCGCTGCTGTTTGAGAAACTGGAATGGGGTAACTTGGGATTCTTATTAGTACTATACCTAACACTCATGTTAATGAGTACCAAGTACTAAAACCGTTTCAGAATTATAGTTCTTGAAAACAATAGCACAGAACGATGGAGCACCTGCCGTTGGCTAATTTTTGTGAAGGATTTCAATTTGTTTTTCCTTGAAACCTTGCTCATTCAGTATATATACTTACCTATTCGATGGGCCGTACCTGGTATTTATTTAATCAATTTTTTGAATCAACAAAACAAAAAGCGATAGTAAATTAGATTTGTTTATCCATTCACAACATAATTTTAATTAGCCCTTGTGAACGTGACTATAAATTACGTTTTTATCCATGTACGCCAAACCACTCAATCAACGCTTGATAAACTGAATTCCGAATTTCTTCTGCTTCACAGAATAAATGCTAATGGAAAATTCAATAATCCATGAAAATGTATTGAATGGATAAATCATGATTTCATTGGCTAATGTACTACTTACTGACCACTTTGGTTGATTTTGAATCAATTTTGATTTCATAACTTATAACTTCAACTAACGAGGAATGTGCACGGTTGGTTTCTCTCAGATTGTCAAACTGACATTGGCATTCGATAGAGCGTCAAAAATAGTACTTATGGTGTGAAAATTAGTCCAACATGAGCCCTTTTAATGGTTTACTGTCGACTGGAAAGTTTGCAACTATGAATTTCAGGAT
>JAHZMX010006428.1:0-16216 GCA_027743895.1 Seira musarum | reverse complement strand
ACACAAATTACTTAAATAGATACATACAAGACCAGAATTTATGAGTTCCTTTTAATGTCACTGTTAAACAGGACAGGCAACTACATTATCGTGACCGAAGGTAGCAGAGTTAAAGTAGTGTTATTCACAATAAATCACAAAATAATAATAACTGCATACCTTTCCTTAATGGATAAGTTTGAAGATAGTTATTTTTGTTTTTTGGGTGGACTCTGAACTCGTGTGATCTTGGATCTTTTCTTTACTCAAGACCGGTTACTGGTTAAACGTACGATAAATTTATTGCCTCAGTGTGGTTAGCGTAACGATAATATTCTTAACTGAAGTTATGGACAAAATTATCTTTTAATTAAGTTCTCCGGGCAATCACTGGACTCGCTGCGATGGGACTCGACTGCTGATTCTAATTCAAAATTGAAATTTTTTAAAATGAAACTCGTGAACGAAAAGCTATGAATGCATGCATGAAGAAAAAAGATGATGTAAATTTCAGTACAACGTGATTTTCCAGAAAAACCCTTGATCATGCATTGTCGGATACAGATGCACGCCGCCGTCAGATACATCCTGTATTCCACCCTTTCCATTCTAACAAAACGATAGTGATGGTACGCAATACGCATACCTATAGCATTATTTAGCACAGCCCACTCACTCATTCCATTCGGCATTCCTATTTCCAAAGTACATAATATTCTATTAGTCTAGTCAGTCCAGTCCAAGCGGAATATCAGAAACATGTGTAGGATATATCGCTTGACTGCTCGCTTGTATTTTGTCATTTAAGAAATCTCCAGTTACCCCATGCCTAACTTTTGATGCACATTGTTCTTTCTTCCATTATTATTGCTTCGAAATCTTATTCATTCCTTTCTACTTGAGTTTCTTGTGCGATTTTTCTTTCCCAACTTTCTCCAGCACGGGTCTGAATTGAAAGGAACCAAATTAATTATAATGTGCATAATTCATATTTCTTCTTTTCTCTTTTCACTTTCTCTTCTCGCGGCAATGGTTTGATGATCTACGTAAGTAATTATTACACAATTGCTTCTTTCTGAATGACTTTAAATGTATTTCAATTAATATCGCTGAGCCCTGGAACGTTTTTTAAAACTAATCATTAGTTAATTAATTAATGATTTATTTAGTAAATGTACAAAAATCGCTCAGCCTTTTGCTGCTGGTTATGTATTTTATGGTGATGAAAAATGTCGACATATATGAACCAAAATGTCTAAAAATTCAACTCTAATTAATACGTAATCAAATCATTGTACATTGTACACATAATAATCTCTTCGCGAGCATGCGATTAAATGCCCTTAAAATTCGTCAAACTCTCCGGGTGATGGAATCGCTGGATTAGGCGCAGTCGGGCCTCCCGCCAACATTGATACAATCATACTGAAAAGTAAATTACGCAAGTGAAAGATGAAGAATAGAAAAGTCCATTATTAAAAAGTGAAATCACTAACCAGTACAAATAGACAAAAAATGCGACTAGAAAAAATGCGATTTTTATAAGAACATCCCTCATATGTGTCTTCAATTGGCCACGATTGTGAATTTCTGTTGGGTCATAAAGTCCTATGTTTCCGGAAGGAATGGTCATCATTCTAGATCATACGAATGTTATTGGTAAAACAGTTGCAGCGATTTGCATGCAAAGTTAATAATTCTGCTTCAATAATTTTACTCACTCATAGAGGGACCAAGACGTCATGGGTAAGTTAAAGAGGAAGAGCCAGAAATATCCGTGAAGTAAGAATGAAACGTTCACGAAACATTGCCCGCACAAAACAGGAATCATCCACTGTAACATATTTAATTGATCTTCAGCTTTGCTAAAATTGCACTCTCAAATAATTATTTCGATATATTAATATATATCTCACTTACCATATTCATTCGATCGCAACATTGCTGAGCGTTTATATAATCACATTCCAAATCGGATAGTGCAATAATCTAAAGGAAATATGCCGAAATGTTCAACATTTTCTTTTTAAACACTACAAATATAATTTTTACCGATAATTATTGAAAAATATGTAGTTATAAAATTTGGGCTCACAAAGTAGACGTAGAGGAATGCTAGCAATCCTGTGACGCACATGGCCAGGATGAAAAGGAAGGTATCAGAAAGAATCATGGTTGTTTCTTGTTTCAACGATAACAAATCAGATTTTTGAAGGAAATTCGTCGGTTAAAACCGAGTAAATGACGTTTGAGCCATAAGCGCATGCTTTATAAGATTCCAATAATTGAGTCTTAAATACAACCCTGGAACTATTCTCTGAGACCAATAAGGAAAAAAAAGAAAAGTTCACAACTTTCACTTTCATTTGATGCTTCCTTCAAAATACCTGATTAATTTCAAATAAATTCAAATGATCTACATCTTCAATCTACGTGAAATGTCAAAGTCAGAAAGAATTCGGATGTGAGATTGTCTCACGATCAAGTAGGAAGAGAAAGTCTTCAGAAGTCTATCGATGTTAGAGAAATGCTGACTTTCACCTGACTGTGGTGGTTTGTGTTCCCGTTCCTCATCCTAACCGGATGGGATAATGCTTTCCTTACTGTTTTGGTTTCTTATGTGCTTGGGATTGAGTAAGCTGTACAGTTGGTGCAAAGTGAAGTGAGCATGTATCAAGGTAGAAAATGCAGGAGCACAAAAATAATAATAGGGAATAGAAGACAGTCAAACGACTGTTCTTGGAGTTACTAGGTCTTTCACAATATTTTTATTCTTTTTCCAATTCAACAGGAAACCATTATATTTGAAACGAGTAGATTCTCTCATGAACTAAACTGGTTTTCAATGATTGGAGTAAATATTTTTGAATCGATCGAAACCTTATTTAGTAGTAACGCTAAGAGATCTGGACGAATTAAACTAGGTACTTTCCCCTTCGCCGCCTTTATAATCACCCAGATGTAAAGAATACGCAGCTGCCACAACCAGTCTTCGCTCTTGGGATCCCCCTATGATAAATTTCCAATTATTAATACCAACAAAAATTTAAAATATATAAACAGTCAATATTACGTACTTTTGAATTACTTACATTTCGTAACGCCACCAATGAAGGTATGACATTTGACAATCCACAAGATTCTGCCATTCGACTGATGCTATTTATTTCCTTCATATTATTGTACTCATCGAGTGGAATGCAAGGGTTAACCTCAAATGTAGCATGCAGAGCCTGGGAATTATCATTACCATTGAAGAACATTGTGTTTAAAAGTTTTTTTTTTATTATTATAAGTAGATGCATCCAAACTTACGTATTTCTCCCTCCAAGCCATTTTACGAATGAAATTTTGATGTACATGCCCAACAGGCTTTGGCACTAAATTTAAGACCCCTCCTCCTTCGACTATCTTTTTCAAATGTGTCAAATCCTCGGGAAGTGAAAATGTCACGGGAAGAAAATTACGATCATTTAAGGAGATCTATAAACAATAAATGTTAATTTCAAATTCTAAGATTTATAAGGTAAAATCTAAAGGAAAAATTCAATTTACATTTTTCAAAAGGTGAAGAGGAGGTAACAAAACCGGAGCACGAACGTCAAATTTTCGACCATCTAAATATTCGATTTTAAACTTAAGTCGATAATTATGTGGCATTGGTTTGGGAAGCATGAGACGGGGCTGAGCTGCCAAGACGTAAAGATGTCGTAATGCTTGTAGATGATATCTAAAATTGGATAATAAATTAGTATTTCCAAACCAAAAATTAGAGCTAAACGATTTTCTTTATTGATACCTATTATCATTTGCATTAATAGGCCACTTCGGGAAGACCGCAGCCAACAGAACTGCAATGCTACGATCATCGTTCGAAAGTGAATACCGGCCTCCTCCAAGGAATAAAATGCCAGTGGCCAAAGCAATGCACATTTCCATTCCGTAGGTGTTACTGGATGAGGTAATTTGGGTTGCAGCGATTTTCGATTGCATGTAACGACACAATCTTAAAGTCTTTACATTTCCAGTACCCGCATGAACCAACGACAAAGCAACAAGCAAAGTGCAAACACAAGATTCCAGAAAATTTTTTGGAAAATACTCGCTAATGTTTTTAGGCAGCCTGAAACTACCATCACGTATGTCTAACGATGCTAGCTTTAGAAATTCGTTGGTGTAAGCCCATAGGGTGCTAATGACAGTGCACTCTGACGTCCCTGCAAATCGAATACCAAGTCCTAGACAGTATCCACAAATTATGCTGGCCCATGCTTGTCTAAAATTTATACAGTCATTCATTAAATACATTTAGGTCAGACTTTGTACTCGTTATCAAGGAAGAGAATGCAATTAGCAACATACACAATACTTTCTCGATCAATTTTCAATTCCATGCCATCCGTTTTCCGGCAAAAACTTTTTGATAGCGCTTCAGGCATTAAATGAAATTCTAACCATTCCTTTCGAGGATCCACATTTTCGTACACCAAAATAGAAGCTAAAGACCTCAGCATCAAGATGTCTGGTCTAACTCCATCTAAAAGGTGGAGAGTGGTAGGCGGAGAGAGCCATTTAATTACAGCTTCATTGCCACCTATTTCAACAAAAAAAAAAAAAGATTAAAACTGTAAACATGCATATGAACCGTCAAGATCGAGAACGAGAAAGCTTAAAGAGACCAATCGTAAGACTAACTTCGAAGATATGTAAGAGCGACTGCGATTATTGCAGAAGGGGTAGTAACATCAACATTTACGTTGTCTCCTTCTTCGATGTGACAACAACGGTATTCTTCCCACAAGGATGGCACAGACTGCCCATACTGATTATAAATGTCTTCATCGTCCCCTGAGACTGGTCATAAATTATACACGACCATGTTTAGTACAAGACACAAGAACTATATAAAGCGAACAGAACAGACCAATCATTAATGCTTTAATTATTAAGACTAACTATGACTTGTATTACTGGTTGTTGGTTTAGGACCACCAACCACAAAACGTCTCAGTATGCCATCTAATCCATCTTCACCAAGACAAGCACTTCCATCCCTTCCTTTTCCAAGATTCACAAACCCTAATCCGAAACCTATCAAAAATCAAATAGACTTTACTACCGAATTCCAACAAACTTGGCTTATAAATAAAATGAGCAAACGCAAAAGGTTAGCTCACCAGAACACAAAGAGTAAGCTTCACGATCTGCAGCGTTGGTTCCACTTTCAAACTGATTGGCATTTGCATTTGTGGTATTTCCATTGTTTCCACCGAATATACTAAGGGGGCTGTATTTTTTTGAAATCTCTCCCAAAAGAACCTTTGCCACGTGACTATTGTGCGTCTCCACAAAGAGGAGCCCCAAAGCGAACGGAGCCACCAGAGTTGCCAATCGGGGAACTTCCAACTCGGTTGTACACGCTGGTAGCATCGCTCCAATATGAAGGCTTACAACTTTCCATGTGGCAATATCACCGGTGCCTGAAAAGTTTTGCTAGATTTTACATGTGTTCCATCAAATCGATCGTCGAATTAACTTACCAGCTAAATCAGCACAAAGACCCAGCAACATTGCCATTGTTGTAAAAGAGTTTTCTTGGGCCAGATATTCATGTCGTAATGTGGGTGGCATTGAGTTGAGAATTCCATTTAAACCGAACCCTAAAATCATTCCGGCCTGCTCTGGGCCCTCAGACATTCTTGTTTTATTATGAGCAAACCACGCATCAACAGGATTACTCAGAAATGAAACGGAAAGAGCTGAAGCTACGGCGTTGTGAAAATTTGGCCACGCAGTGTAGGATTGAGATATGTCATTCTCATTTAGTTCAATTGTAGTTCCTTTCGTAGCACATTTGCCAGAAAGACAGAGCCTAAACACAATATATGCTTATTTTACATACAAACGTAATTATATGAAGACAGAAACATGCTCGTGACAAGTTAATGTAGGTGAAATCAAAGTGTTATGTTGGATCTCAAGTAATAATAAAAAACCAACGTACTTTGGAAGGTATATTCCACTAGTTAAATTTGCAAAATTCTTCTGTTCCGTTCGTAAAGTAAACGCTGCTCTTCCAACTGGAGCAGCAAAAGTGATCTGAATAAGCTGAAGCAAATGCTTTTCTTGTTCTTCGACATACTCATGATCAGACATTTCTGCTCGCTGCTCCACATCTATTGTTAAAGGCGAAGCAGAGTCTAAAAGACGGCAAACTTCTTCTAACCTTCTATCGTCGGAAAATACCCTCTAAAATCAAAATGAATTCAATGGAAGCTTAATTAATTATTGTTAAATTCGAAATAATAATTCCATTTAGACATCGTAACAAGAAAATTAATACGTACCATATTCAGAACATGTGTAACCCACGACGGCTCATGAGTGGAATCGTCCTTGTCTCTGAATGGAGTAAATACTTCAAATATTTGATCCTTGACAAGACTGCAAGGATCATTTGATCCACTGAGATAATCCTTACGACCCGTTATATTGATTGCAGTTTCCGGCCAACTCCATTGAACTTTTGATTGATTCCGTTGAAAAACATCAGCCAAAATTATGTCGATGACTGGAATGAAGCTACTTGACCCCGTCTTTATACGAACTAATCTTTCAATGTTCTCAACAGTGTCAGGACCCTCTAGTAAAATCTGCATTACTTCCGAAAGCAATTCAAATTCCGGCGATGACGTAGGATCTTCAAATAAAAGCAGCCTTGCAAAGACTTTCAGTACATAAGTTGTTGAAAGCTAATACAAATAATTAAACGGAATTACAGTATTAATTAATACAAAGTTTAAGTCTTTATACTCTTGCAATATACGTATATTGATTTTTGTTTATTTTAGCATTTACCGAAGATACATCGCCCTTGTAAAGAAGTAGAACTCTTTCTAATAAATGTTCTAAATGCCTGAGTATTCCATTTGAGGCACTGCGTTGTTTCTCATCCTGTTTATAAATAAAAAATTAAGCACCTTATTATTTTCTCACAAAACAAACAGTAGTTTGGCCAGTTTAGGAATCCATTATTGCATAAATTACGGCAATTGAACTACCTCCTTCAAAGTCCGAATAGCCTGATAAATTTTTAAAGGATAACTTGGGCTAAGTTCTTGTTCCATTTCCAGGCTCTCTCGTAAAACTTCCACAAACGTATTCCATTGATCTTCGAATAAGCTCGAGTTTTCAGCACACGTATATTTTGCAATTAATTTGGTAATAAACGGAGAGGGTAACACATCGGCACACTTGTTCATACATTTTGTAATCAAGGTATTGTTTATGTAATTCTTAATTTTCATCACTACTTTTTGGCCATTGTCATCCTTTAAGCTACATAAAATAGTTTCAGCGTTAAAGAGATAGTCTAAACTACGAACGGGAGTAGAGATATCATAGGTAAGTTTAGTGCACGCTCCAATACAAAACTCATTATCCAACCATGCGATTTTCATGTGCCCTTCTGAAGTCAACACGATTAGTAATTTAAGGGGTCCGTTGTCATCTGAAGCAACAAAATCTTGAATTCCTTTCAGTGAGTAATGGGAAATTCGCTGACCGCTGTCAATATCGATACAGTAGCAATACAGGTTGCATTTAATAAGACACCACAAAGTCATTTTATTGGCACTGGCTGCTGATGATGGAGACATCACCACTTGTACCTTTTTAGGTTCTTTCCACTTTCCACGAGGATGTAAATCAATCTGAAACATCAGCTTCAAATATAACTCAGGGTCGTCGTAAACACCCACATGTGGAGGGTAAAATCCGGCATTAAATCCATTTGCGGTTTCAGAAAAATCAAAGCTTGGCCAGTAATAAACAGTTCCGCCCTCTCTGCCAACAATTATAGTATTGCCTATTGTTATTAGTTATTACTGTACTTCATACAATCATGATCGTATCGTTGTAAATAACATCAAATTCTAGAAAGCACATACCGATTTATTCGCATAGCAGACGCTCTGTGGTTATTGATACCGTAGGCGCTCCTCATAAATGGAGAATACATGCTCGACCCACCGGCTGGAGTGAACGGAGAATTAGTAGTTTCTTGGGCAGTAGTGGTGTAGTACATGGAGGCATTTAATGTAGAACTCTGGACATATTCACGCTTCTCCAGCTTATTTAACCGGCGAAAAGTGATTTTGTCGTTTTTTCTTGACCAAAAGATACAAATGTCTTCTTCGCACCACAATAACTTCTCATGTCGAGCATCATACTCTATTAAATCTAAATTACAAGTCAAGGCTTGTAAGTTAAATCTTTCATTAAAATCAAATAATAATAGGCAAATAGAAAACGTGGTGTATACCCGATGCGATGCTGCCTTTTTGAGTTATTTTACTGACTTGCTTAATGGGGTGTGTCAAAATATACAGAAACCTGTCTTCATCAAAGTCGCCGGAGGCACCCTTCACTATTGGAACTACTATTAAGCCAAACTTGCACGGGATAATTTTGTCGATTTGAAATTCTGGCATGTAAGCGACGTAATTCTCCGAACTACCCTCTGCAAACATTGAGATACCACCTTTTTCGACAAGGCACAGGAACAATTCATCTGAGAAAAAAAATTAAGTGCTTTTAAAATATGCCTCAATATCAACAATGTCAAGAAGTTTATTTTACCTGTAACACGTAAGAATTTTAAAAACACATATTCACCTTTCTTAGTTTCTCCAGAGCAGCCTGGCTCTTTCGTATCAATTGGAAATTTAACTTTCGCTACTGATTTAATGCCAATGCCAGTACTATAAGATAGTTCGGGTCGAAACAATCCCTTGACAAGCGACGGGCCACCGATTGGACCCTCAGATAACATGCATACACCCCTGCTTATAAAAGCCTCTTCGTACACTCCTTTCACCGACTTTTCAGTCGTATCAGGAGGAATAAAGTAAACAACTTGCTCTGCAAAGTCCTCATCCGAAGGCGTACTCAGACCAGTCCTGAGGGGATATGTAACTCCGAATTTAACGACCGGCGATTCTCCTAAACTTAACGCACTAAGTTCATGGGGCCAGTCATTACATACCTCTTGAGGATACCACGGATTTTCTGTTTGAAACGTTGCCCCCCATGGAGTCACAACCTGGAGTGAAGTACACAATCAAATCCATATAAGACTTAGTAAGTCTGCAACAAAACCTGTTTCAAGAAATGTCGTAATTATTGGTATTAATTATTATCTTAACCTTTAAGTCTGTAACTTTTAATTCTTCCATATTTTTCCTTCTGCAAGCAATATAAACTTCAAACTTCTGCAGTCTCCTGGAGGAAAATTATGCAATTGGATTTAATCTGTTCTTATGTATTTAAAGAACTTCAGGATAATGCCAAATCCGGCTGTGACATTTGTGTCATGTTATTATTATTGTGTCATGTACATCATCATCTAATTGACAAACGGCATGCATACTACTCAACACAACACTTTTTTAGAACTTTCACGGTTCACTTGTCCACTTTCCGTCGTCACCTTCTCTTTTTCTCTGTTCATGTTCCCCGTTGAGTTTCTCTTTCTCTTTCCTGATCCTAAAATCCTGCGACTGATATGATGCCCCGCTCTATTTCGTTCAAACATTTCAACAGATGACATAGAGCAGCAAGTGTGTGAGTGAACCCGTGAAGTGGAGAATTACTACCTCACGTAAACCTAAACTAAAGCTACTCTACTCTTTGATTCACAATTTCACATCGGTTAGGTTGGAAATGAATGCAATGCAATGGCTTTGTGCTTGTTGTGATTGTGAAAATTCCATCATCATTCCCATCCTGAAACTCTTCTGCAACTCGAATGCAGTTGACGATGGTCTGGAAGAAATCATTCTTCCTTCATCATCAATGTGACTCAACAGTCATCATATCATCAATTGTCATTTTTAGGCTGAACATCTCTTTCCCTTTTTTGATACAAACTCAAACGTATGCTTAACGTATCGCTGAAAGTCAGCTGAAACCTGAATGAATGCAATAGTAAACCTGAAATGAATCTGGCTGGACGTGTGATGTGCCTGTTGTAATCTTTTGGATTATAATCTCACTCCGAGCGCAAAGAAAGTAATATCATATTATATCAAACAAAACGTTTACAACAAAGACAATCTTTATTAGTCTCCGTTTATTACGGATTCAATTAAAAATTGAGTCCTTTCCCTTTGTTAGACTTGGAGTCATGGAAGATCATTGTATGAACTTGCCCTTTTGAGTATCGAATGTCATCGTCATCATTGTTTGATTGCCGTGCGAATAAAGAGCTACGTTCGTCACGAACAGTTCGTGTGATGTGATTCCATCAAGTGTCAAGCATGAGCCACAAAACAACATTATTATCGATCGTTCACATTAAGTTGCATTTGAATATAAATATTCCGAAAGCGTCAGCAATGGCAATATGAAGGTATGTAGGTAGTGTATTGATAAAATGTATGCGTTCACATTCTCTTTTTCCATTATTCTATAGACATGAGTCATAATTCGACATTCCCAAAAGAAGACATTTTTTTCCATCGAACCTAGACTGTGAAACGCGTCAGCTTTCCCTATGTACCTTAATGTCTAGTACTTTCTTTTCTGACTTTTTTTCGGCGTTAGCCGTGTGCTTATAATTTTGCAGCAATCATGAACGAATCGTGAATGGACTGATCCCAATCCATGATCGACTATCTGGGACCAAAGAAAGTGTACAATTTTACCTGAACTAAGGAAGAAGTCTACCATAAACTGACAAGTGTCAGTTGAAAATCGATGTGAAGAAAATATGTGGCATAAATGCTTGCTAATCTTGGGCCTGCTTATCCTGCCAAAATGTATTTCTTCTCAAACCATAAAAAGGACAACCACACCACCAGTAACAACTACTACTTCATCCGACCGACCTTCATTTCATCCTATTGTAATCAATGGACAAGTTGGAAAATCCGATAGAAAAATCGTCAATAACACTATCGAGTTCATTTATACTTTCACTTTCCGAGAATACCGCGGAAAACTTGGCGATATAAAAGTAAGCGAATTCAGGTATTTATTGCAAGAACAAGTTTCAAGGTGTTGCCTCTGTATCGAAATCAATTAATGTTTTGTCTGTCAAAAAACTTTATTCATTCCAGAACGAAGATGTGAGAATTCACGTAGATGTCGACGAGACAGCTAGTGTGGACTTTCCCCTTACTTTTGTCGTAAAGCAGCAGAAAACCTCGTTAGCTTGGCAGTTGCCGGTTCTGTCAAAGTTTGATGGGTAAGTAGAGAATGACTAAAATGCCCAAAGTGAGCTAAGAATAAGTAGATATACAGGATTATTATGAATTATAATTATAGCAAGGAATATCGATCAGCCAGTCGAACGCTGTGTACAGAAAATGATGTAGCAGTAGAAAACGTCAGTGGGAATTCTTCCAACAGTTTCGAATCCGATAGGACAATAATAGTTACCATTTCAACATCAAGCACAAAGTCTGTTTGGTTTTCGTTGAATGTCAGCTTGGAAAATAACTTTGTCATACAGTAAGCTGTCCATTTTATACACTTCACAAGATTGAAACTTACATCGTTTCACATTATAATTGTTTTACTTACATACTAGGCTTGATCAACCGGAAACAGTAGAGGTTTCTCCACTCTCTCCAAGGTTCTTTGAATTCGTTTTCCCACATTCCTACTCCAGATTTGTCTTACTTGAGGTCTCCTCAAATGACAGCAGCTGCATGACAGTTTCTGTTCAAAATGCTTCCGTAAGTTTCGAAAGGATTGCCAATGTACAACGACATTTTACAATGATTTTCTTATTTAATGTGTTTTTCTTATTAGTGTCCCATTTTGGATCAAGAAAATAATGTCCAGTTCATGGGATATTGGCAAACGATGTCGAAGAAAGCTGGAATGACATTGAGGGTATGTTTTTTTACATACGAATTTTTCAGTTACACTTTCCATATTAATTATTAGTATTTGTGTCCTTGAAGAAAGAGGATTTTCCAAATGGCTTTTACGTGGTTTTTGTAATGCACGGTGATGACTCGCGGTGTAAAAGGTCTGACGATGCTGGTGGTGGCAATGCTCAACCTCTTCTGTACGTTCACAGCGCTAAGGACATTGACAGGGTCAAACACGTAGAATTTGTAATCCACGAAAAGATAACTGATATTGAATATTTATCGGCTATATTTGGGACTGCGGGGATATTTTGTGGCTTCTATTTGTTTGTCCTCATCGTTTCCTGCACATATGCATGCAGGTTATTGATTTGATATTTAGTCAAGCTACATATTTACATTAGTCATCATCTTCAAGTTAATGACAGCAACTAACTCTAGTTATTTACTGCCATTATTGTTTAAATAGATATAGTGGTGTACCAATCGATGTATATGCAACAGCGGAAAATAACGAACAAGTAAACTGTCCGGCTGAGCAGTCAGCAAGCTCTAATCGAGGGAATGAAGCGAATGTCCCTGCTGGCCCTGCTATTGTTAACCAACCCAAGGGCTCAGCTCCAAGGACCTCGCATCCCTGTCAACATCGTGTAGACAATCTAGATGATGATGAGGAAACTCACTGGCTTGCTGACTCAGATTCGTCGTTGGACGAAACTGACATAGATTTTATGGACGACGCAAACCGAGAAAAAGATGTCTATAGGTAAATCCAAATCCGTAATACAACCATCATTTGTCAGCTTTCTTAAGCTTCGATCAATTCGTTGTAAATTCGAAATTTATTTCATCAGGACGGGACGTGGACTATGTGTAGCTGCCTTGGCAAGAAAAAATCCTCGAATTCTTGCAAAAAAGTCACAACTTTACTTATACACGTTGTTCACAGTTGCTGTGTTCTATGGCTTACCCGTAGTTCAGCTGGTAAATTAGAATCTGCAAATACTTAATGGTTCTGGAGAATATTGAACCCTTAATTTTATTTTGTACTAATTATTAGGTATTCACTTATCAAAAAGTGTTGCATACGACTGGAAATCAAGACTTGTGTTATTACAACTACTTATGTTCGCATCCCTTGTGGCTTCTTAGTGATTTTAATCACGTTTATTCCAATATTGGTTATATCATGCTGGGATTTCTTTTTCTGGTTTTGGTACTACGTAAAGAGAGACTTCATGAAAAGCTTATTACACTTGACAATCGCTGTGAACTTGTGAGTTTTAAATATGTAATTTCTAAAGTAGCAAACAGAAATGAATGAGAATTATAAGAAAGAAGTTCTGATTAATTCGTGATTTCCTATTTGTGAATTAGAGATGTGGCATCCCTCGACACTTTGGTCTTTTCTACGCAATGGGATTTGCTTTAATCATGGAAGGCGCTCTAAGTGCTTGCTACCACGTCTGTCCAAATCACTCCAACTTTCAGTTTGGTAAACTTTTTATATTAGTTTTACAAAAAAAAAAATACAACTGTTGAGACCTTAACCCTTTATGCAGATACCTGTTTCATGTACGTCAACTCAATCCTCTGCATGTTGAAGATTTATCAAACTCGGCATCCAGATATCAATGCAAGCGCGTAAGGTCAACATTTTATGGAACTTTCAATTTGTGAATTTTTTGCCGTTAATAATGTGTCATTTTTATCCTTTTTCAGATACATGGCATTCACAAGCCTTGCCTTTGTTGTACTTTTGGGCGTTATTGGTGTGATGGCAGGCAATTTGTACTTCTGGATCACTTTCACAATATTCCACGTTCTGGTCTGTACTTTCTTAACTGTGCAAATTTATTATTTAGGAAGATGGAAATTAGGTAAGTATTTAAATATTTTTGTATATAACGTGTAGTAGTATTTTGAAATCCTTCTTACAATTTGCCATTTTTGCTTTTCTAAAAGATTTAGGAGTTTTTCAAAGAATATACCAAACATGGAAAAACGACTGTATTGCTAGTCCGTTGGCCTGCTTAACTCCACTATATATAGATCGTTGGATACTGCTTGCTATTGCCAACATAAGTAACTGGACAATTGCTGGGTACGGAATGTGGAAGATGCCTCAGGATTTCGCATCACATCTTCTACTTATCTTCATGTCCAATTTATTTTTATATTCCAATTTTTACATCTTAATGAAGGTGATTGACCTAATGTTTTGAGAACATGTATACCTTTCAAGTTTCAAGTACCGAACATTTTTTTCAAATTAAGGTTTTAAAAAAGGTTTTTCTTTTTGTGTACAGCTCACGCACAGAGAAAAAATTTTGTGCCAACCTGCCAAGATCTAACGCGGATCCTGAATCCTGACTGACTAGTCATGAAATATTTTTTCTGGAATTTACATGACTGGAATCTACTTTTATTTTTAGATTTTATTAACACTGGACGATGATCTTGTTTATGTGCCCCGTACGGATATTGCGGTCTTTTGAATCTAAAGCGAGAATACAACTTCAAATGTAAATGAAAAGACTTTTTTAAAGATGCGTGCATTTTTTTCTTGTTTTTCCATATTTGCACCACACAGTTTGCAGATCTTGTAGGTATAAGTATTTCGCTGTGAATTCGTGCATTTTCTTGTTATGAAAGCTATCATACTGTTGAATGATAAATGTCGTATTGTTTGTGATTTGCCTTGGATGAGTATAATATGTATCAAATGTTTTTGTTCTCAATGAAATATATTATTATTATGAACACTTTAATGGAGATATGTAATGAGTTTTTTTCATAATTAATTAATTGGATTGGATTATGGCATATATCACCTTTAAAAACAATTCATTTCATTTTACATTTATTGGGAGATTGAAGTACATACGATAAAGCCCCAAAAGAAGTACAAACAAAACATGTGCAAAACTAGTAGACCCCCACCCGTGATTAGTTCAAAACCAATATTGACCTCCCCACTTTGAAAAAGAAGTTCAGTGAAAGGGGATCAAAGAGTTTAGAATTTAGAGAAGTTAACTGTCATGTGGACGAAGAATTTGCACTTTTAATGGTTATTTCACTGCAATAGGCCCGTAGATATAAGAGTGGACCAAGAGTTTTAAAGGGACTCTAATTTAAAGCTCGAAAACTTACGTTATGACATAATGAATGCCAAAAGGCACCCCTTTATAGCCCCATGGCTATCTACCATGGATACGGAGAGATTTAACTGTAAAGCCTGGGAACTCATTATAATGCATCTGCATGCAAAGAAGCTTCTAAAAGCCCGAAAACACGAAATGATGAACGCGATGAGACTCCATCATGAAGCCCAAAAGTTCACTAAAATGTTGCAGAGATCCCACATTTGAAGCCCAAAACCTCACTATAATGCTACTTAGGACGCTTCGGCTTGAAGCTCAAAAACCAACAACAATGATTGTAAAGAGATTCGCTTTTGGAGCCCATAAAGCCATTGACGCCAAAAGACTCGACGTCTAATAACGCAGAGAGAGTCCGCTTTGACGCCTGAAACCTAACTATAATTATGCCTACAGACTTTAATTCCAAGTCCATAAACTCACTTTAATGATGCAAAGAAACTTCCCTGCGAAATCCATAACTCTCTATAATAATGAGAAGAGACTTCACTTCGAAGCTTGAAAACTCGATATATTGTTGCCAAGATATTCGACTATGAGGCCCAAAACCCTACTAAAGTGATGCCAAAAGACTTCCCTTCGAAGCCCATAAACTCACTATAGCGACGCCAAGACACCCCAAGTTCTATTCAAATTCTCCCTCTCAACTCCCACGTTCTATTTCAGATCCGCGTTCCATTCAATTGCTAAACAGCAATGAGTCAGGTATGTGCAGATCAGAGCTATTTATTCACATTTTATACCAAACTCGTGCGTCATTTAGATGCCGAAACCAAGTTAAAGGCAAGAAACAGATACATTTGTTGTTTTTGTACAAAAACCTGCAATGGTTGTAATTGTAATGCGCATGCGCTTAATAGGCAACATTGATTATGATGGATTCTATTTTACGACCGCATTCTATTTCAGACCCGTGTTTTATTCAATTTATCGACCTCCCGTGTTCTATTTCAGATCCGAGCTCTATTTAAGCCCCGCGTTCTTAATCAGAATATACGCACGATATAATGATGCCAAGTGACTCCACTTCGAATCTATATAATGCTTGCGAAGGGGGTCACTTTGATGTTCCAAACCGAACAACAATGACAACAATGGGCGCGAAAGGGTTCCCTTTGATCCCCCATAATTTCCCCCATCTTTGAAGCTCCACAACTCACTATTACGCTTGCGAAGAGGATCCCTTTGAAGCCC
>JAHZMX010006427.1:0-37359 GCA_027743895.1 Seira musarum | reverse complement strand
ATGGAACTTGGCAGACATTGAAGCAGTATTCTGGGGGCAACTCTTTCGCTGCGCTGTTAACCCTTTCAGCGTTCAGCTACGTCGTTATTGCTGCTTAACAGCTTTATTCTTCTGTTATTCAACGCAAGAGTATTGATTACGCATAGATTCAAAAGATGATTAGGTTCACGATTACAATCATTTGATCATTACCCCTTCTTTTAGTACGCCGAAAAGGTGACCTGATGATGATGAGTGAAGAAAGCTTCTGGAATTCACGTATTCCAGTAGTTTACGTCATCATTAAGACGTTGTTCCTTTTCATATCCTTCATCGCATCTTTCTACTTCTACTGTATTTCTCGATGATCCTATTCTTTGGGTCATTAAGATTTGAGCCAGATTAACAGAGAGAAAAATGAGTCAAGAAAATAATGATGGAAATTAAAAAAATTTAGCTGTAAAATATTTTGAACAGAAAGGTTCTTGAATTACACCCAAAAATAGCTTAAGTTTTTTCTTCGTCGAAAGCTTTACCCGCATCATTAAAAACCAAATGCAGTTAACTAACAAAAACCATTCACCTTTTTTTACTGATGCATGCAGTTTTCTTTCTGTGCGTTTGTTTAGTTAAGCGGTACCCTTTTTATATTTTGTAAGGAAAATCAAGAAGGACCTATGCAAGTAAAGTTAGGCTTGAGGAGCACCATTGAACATGTTTGTTTAGCCTATCATTACTTGTTTTTTTAATTAAGACACATACTTGGAGTGGAAAATGTGGAGAGTGGAGTCCAAAATTGACACGAAAGTGAATTCTTTCTGACACCAAAACCAATTTCATTCTTTTCCAAGTTAATTGGCATTTGCTTTCTGATGAGATACGAGGGTGTGAAGAGACAAGCCTAAATAAATGTCCAAAAATGAATGAAGCAATGTGCGGTGCGAATGAACAAATAAAAAAAAGCATGGTGTGTGTTGTTTAATAATCAAATTCTCAATTTTAAAATAAAATAAACTGCGTTATTTTTTAAGTATTCATAATTTATTGTTATAAAGTTTACAAGTACTAAAAAGAAAATTATTTAAAAATTTATACAAGCCTTATTTTTCACAGAATGTTGTTTTATTGATGAACTTGCAGATAAGTTTCATGTAAAAGTAATACCCGAATGCATTTTGATAATGTTTAATTTACAATTTTCTAACGGTTAAATCTAGCATACTTCTGTATTTATTGCATAAATGTAGATAATAGGGATATCACAGATAGCGGAGATTCTAAACTGAAAATGAAATTTTCTTTGATATTGTACACGAAATAATTTATTCTATTGAATCGAATGATCAAGATATTCAAGATGTTGAATGTATACTGTATCCTATACAATTCGAAAGGATAAAGTACTTGTGCTTCGTCTCAGATATTTAAATAGGTATATTATTATGAAATTCATAATATGATTGTTCTTTAAGATTAATAGAAATGCGTTTAAGTAGAATGCAATAGATTAAATGACATTATATAACAAAAGTATCATGTAAAGCTGGAATGCAAATAAAAGTCACGTTCAAGGCACGTCTTCTTTTCTGAGTCTCTTAGATCTTTTTAATTTACTGGAAGATTATTAACGTCTTAAATCTTTTTTTCTACCAAGGCCTCCACACGACACGGGGATTCCCAATGTCAAAAAACCCCGAATGAGTTTCACTTTTTATTTGACTTTCTGGCGAAGGAAAAAGAATTTGAGAAGGTTGCTGCTGCTGATGATGAATTTGATGATGCTGCTGTTCATTATGTACTCGAGAGTAATATTGAGAATGTTGGTGACTCTGGGTAGAATGATACTCTTCAAAATGATCATAAGTGCCGTCAACTACGACGTTGCCAGCACAGAACACTTTCCCATTGTTACCATTTCTGTTCTCGGCTTTCAAAACAAAGGCAACATCTCCATTAGGCAATCGCGTTTGATAAGTACGATGGTGATGGAGGTGATGATGGTGATTTTTATTGGCTTTCAACATCGGCGAACCAACACAGGAATCTTCTTCAATGGCCAACGTCATATGCAAATCATCAGCACTGCTAATGCTTCCAGCAGGTGAATGTTGGGGTGAATATTCCATACATTTCCCCCCTCGGCTCACAACAACATCAATGTTTTGATTGCTATAATAAGATTTGGAAGAGGAAGTGGTGTTGTTGTTATTATGAAATTGCTGTTGCAGTTCACTCAAGTATGATTCAAGCGTTTCTTCCAAGTTATTTGGAACTTGCTTGCTCTTGTAGTTCATGCATTTTCCTGGTTTTAGGGAAGATCGGACGAGGCGTAGGCATTCTGTGAATCCCTTAATAAATGTAGTTTCTGGTGGAGGGGAAGTGTTTGTGTCATTCGGATGACTATTATTAGGAGTCATCTCTATCTTGCCCACATCGTGTCCACAACAGTTTATAAGCCGTTGCTGTGTGGAAGAGGCTTGCATTTTTCTCTGGCTTTGATCCGGGGAAGATGGTGAAGACATTTGCTCGTCATCAGAATCTGACGCGATGGATGTTGATGATGACACTTTAACATGACATGGCGATGGTTTGATGCCGGGAGCAGGAGCTGGGCTACCGTTCGAGCTAATCATACTTTCATCCAAAGAATGCTTCTTCCCACTATTATTGCCCGCGGTTGACTTCTCTGCAGTAGTGCTGCCACTGGAATTCGTCGCTGAAGAGGATGAAGGCTGGAGGCTTAAAAGATGTCTAACGGTAAGTTCAAGAATATCAGCCTTTTCTAACTTGGCTGGTCGGGACCCCTAAAATTATAACAAAAAATAAAAAAGATTATGCATACATATTTCATTATTATTATCCACAAACGTTTGAATTGAACAGAGAGGGAAGAAAGGAGAGATGTAGACAATAATTATGATAATCAAAGCTGAAGGATGCAAGAAAGAGGAAAATTGGTAAATCTGTAACACGGGTCAACAGTAATAGCTGCAGCAACTACGTCAGCTACAACGGGGGTAAAGAGCAACGTGCTTGTTATTCTGAAACAGTCATCATTATTATTATTATTCCATGAACTATGCAGCAACTTTTCATCCAAATCTATCCACAAATTGTAAGAAAAAATACTCGAGGATGATGACTTCTCCCGTCATCATCATGTCGGAACTGGATCTGGGTCAACTAATAAAAACCACAGGGGGGAACTACAACACGAGTGCTTCTGCACTACACTGTAATTAAATCATATAAATGCGTGCACAAACCTTTTTACGAGCGAATGCGTGCTTTTTTTATGCGCTACGTTCTTCTTAAAATAAAAATAAAATTATTCTATTCTTGGAAGTACAAAGTGCTCTTCTCTTGTCTACATATAAATACAGCTTTCCTAAAATAGTATGCAAATGATTTCTCCTTTTTTCTAGACTAAATTGAAAGTGAAAAATTGTATTCCGACTTTTCAACTAACGGTAATGGGAATTGACACTGAATGGATAAAAATTGAAATAAAAATTCTTTTCTTTGTAAATAGGTACACTAGCTCACACAGTAAAACTTTAGCTAGGTTTGGTAAAAAAGACAAGTTATGATAATAGAATAAATGTGGCTACCTATTACATTTATTTCACCGAGGGATAATAATGAAATGCATTGTTGACTAGGTATGTGCATTGCCACAACATTCATACCTCATACCCAAGACTTTCCTCAAGATTTTCATCAGGCTTAGAGCTCCATGTTATGTCACTTTAATTGATAGTACATATATAAAACTGAAGAAAAGAACGGTCCAAGTTTAGTCGAGCAGAAGTATTGTTGCATTCGACAGGTGCTGTCATACATTTGCTTAACTGAACCCGATTCCACACTTATGCATTCTTATTTTTTATGCTTTCACGATCTTTTCTTCCCTAAAGTTAAGAAGGTTTATCTGATTTTTAAAAATACATTTAGGCTGGTAGTTAAGAAGACTTCATTTAGAAAAAAAGATGATGATGCAGGATGAAATGATGGTTTCAGGTAGTTTGGTGGATACAAGTGTAATTAAGCGGTACCGTTCGTGCTTCTTTCTTGCTTGATTCGTCTCATGCAAATGCACTAAAGTAGATAAAGTTTCTCCTCAACTTTTTTGTTCGTTCACCTAAGGCGCTATTTTTAGCTTGCTACTGGACTTTATCTTTTGCTGTTGGGATATTTTTTCCTCTCCAGATATTTTCACTTTATTATATTTTTAATAATCGTAATAATCCTATTAGAACAAGTGACGTCTTATGAAACGATACCAGAAGGGTGAAATGAAGGAGCTTAAGGCTATTTTAATATTTAATGACGAAAAAAAGATGAAAACAGAAAAAGAGTCCAGTGAGAGAAATGATGAAAAGAATGGGATTTCAGATATCATCTATCTTTTTGATATCTTACCTCTTTGCGAGTTGCAGTAGCTGCTGCTCCATTGTTTGCTTCCAGCAAAATCCTCTTGAGTTCATTTAAGCTGTGATTGATTCGAGCCCTTCGTCTTTTCTCCATTAGGGGCTTTCGTATCTACATAAAATATGAGAGTATTACAAAAATTATATGATTATCAAAAAATATTTCTCATCAGAATTAATGACATGCACAATGAACGATGAACATAAATGAATTCTCTGCTCTTCATTTTTGCTTCCCGAATGTACGTACATAATATATGCAAAAAGGCATACCCTGATAACGGATTTAAGATTTAATTATACGCACAATTTAATACTTTAATAAGTTTTCATTTCTGAAGCAGCTTTCTTATAATGATTAATTAATTAACAAAACCTTGACGAATAGGGCGGAATGTGCTTAAAATACCCATTACTATTACATTCGTATTTCATGCGAAGTGAGAATTACACCCACCTACGCACTAAAATTCCGTTTTGTTAGATCCACATAAAGTGAAACAAAACAAGTCCGGAATGATTCATAATTTAACTATGAAATTTAGGAAAGAAAGCTCCTGAATCGGAATACCTTACTGATCCACATGAAAAAGCAAAGGGTAAACAAAAACAAAGCATGTAGGGAATGAGATATTCGTGGAATCAACTCACGTTAACGGATGACAGGATATAGAATGAAAATGAGGGGCTCTGATTGTCGAAATTTATCTAGTTTTAATTTAGTCAAACACGTGACATGGCCTTGAACTCTGTTTTGATCATTAATGCCAAATATTAATCTGATCTAATATAAATAAGGTGCCTCCCACATGAGCTCGAAAATGACTTTAAGCTGTGCAAATAGCCACAAAAAATTTAAATCTTTCATTTTTTCTTATTTGGGGAAACTTGAGAAAGTTCAAAATGGCTTACTAATACATTTCTCAGTTATGTGTTTGTTTGAAAAAGTCATGCAAACTGACGATGTGCATTATGTCACAGTTGACACATAAAAAGTAGCTACATATATGGATGTAATTTGAATATACCTAAATATAATTTTTAAGATAAATTAAGTTTCATTAAATTACCTTTCTGCTTTCATATGAGCGTAACTTCTTGGCTTCCTTTTTATCCAAAACTGAAGGGGCTGGAGCGCCAGCCTTAGATCCAGCCGTTGTATCCTTCATTTTTCCACCTGTCCCACTTGTCGCCGTCATAATTTTTGTTGAATAAGAGAACGAAATTCAATAAAAATGCGCAATAAACACAACTTTCGCTGTAAGTCTTCGATGAGATATTTCTTATTCTTTATTGTTCTTATTCCATTTCTTGGAAACTCTCATAATAGTAGTAATATTGAGCGAAAAAAAAGTGTCGCAACTCCACTTCCCTTGTCTCTTCCTTTCAGTCTGGTCTTTTTTTCACGTTAGCACAAATAATAGTTTTTTACTGACATACAGTTTATTTCGTGAAGCGTAGCGACATCAATTCTCTGTTCTTCCAATCGAACAAGAATTTCTTCTATCTGGAAGCTATCGATGCATGAGATGGAAAATAAGAAAATATTTGTCTTCTCTTTGCATTAAAAAAATCGTTTGATGTTGAAAGCACTTTAAAGTCAAACTGTTCCTTTAATTTGTAGGTAAACAAACAGTAGAGCTTCCCATTTCATGAAGGGTTTCAACATCGCTGTTCATGAATCTTATAATGACGATAAAGCTAATAATCTGATGAGATGTTATCGATCGATTGTGCAAATATGGGTTGGTTGGTTTCTCCACTACGCCTTAGTCTCCGGAGATTATTTTGAGGATGTGTTCTGGAAGCGGACAAATTTGCGGAGAAAGGAGGACAGTGTTGTTTTGAAAAGGCGCTGTTCTCTCCCACCAAGATGATTGCTCTTCAAAAGGCTTCAAACTTTGTTTATGCTTTCGCTATCTGCAGTGTTCACTACTCGCGTTTTTCTAAAATATTTATTGTTGAAAGTTTTGTACTCAAGAAAAAGGAAGATTTTGTCAAACTTTTTTGGTCTACAAATCAACTCAGCTACCAGAGAAACGAGTCTGAGCTTGTTCTTCCAGTTGATCACGTCTGGTGAGACACGAGATCAAGACTGAATCCTCACTCATTCATGATTGGAATATTTGAAGAAAAACTTGTCCATCAAGAAGTTCCTTCCACACGTAAGAAAATTAAGGACCAGACCCAGGGAAAAAGGAAAACAGTATTACCTCAATCGTATATAGGTACAATGCATTGTAATGGGACCTTTATGACTTCTTTCATTGTGACCACAATGCATGCGTAAGTCCAAATTCATCATGAGCCAAGATTATGTTCTACATGATTTGCCTTACTGGTACGGGGACGAAGCAGAGATTCGTCAGTCAAGAATAACAATCCCGAATAAGACCTCTCTTCTCCTATCCGTACCTCATCTTACACCAGTATTAATGGTTTCTTTTATACAGGATTACTCCTGTCTTCAGGATTAACAAAAACGAGCAGCCCACTCCAGCTTAAGCGAGTAGGCCAAATTAATATATTGCGTTCAAATCCTAACTTGGACGCAATAAAAAATTTTCCATGCGTCTTTTCTTGGATATATCATGTAACTCTCTACTTTTTATTTTGATTTTTTGTCACAATCTAAAAGTCTTTTAGCTCTTCATAATTATTCATTCATGAATAAGCATAAGGTTAATTAGGTAATGGTATTTCAATTCTGATATTTAATTGTGTTTAAAATCATCATTCTTTCATCATGGCTGGGAAAATTGAGTTATGTAACATTATCTAATTTTATTCACATTGATTATACTTACTTATTACTTTCCATACGTACTTGACTTCAACGCGCAATAGATCTTGATTCAAGTATTTGCAATCTTTGTTTCAATAGTCAATGTGCCAAAAAAGCAGAGACATTAAGACCCATACCAAACATTTATATTTATGCCCGTATAAGTTTATCCGAAGGTCCTTTCACATTCTGTAGTTTTTTTTCGAATTCATCAAACCATACGAAACGACACTTGTGTACCTATAAATAAAAAAACTTTGAAGATATGCTGAGTTAAAAATGGTACTTTTTCTCCAGAAAACAGCTCAATTTTTATATGATATCTCCCTTTTAAATGCATTATGGCGATACTTTATGCTCCCCTTTGGGCTTTCTGCCATCACATCCCATCATCTTTTTGACCTTCTTCTTTGAACAAGATCAATTTTCCTTCTTTCTGTAACTTTATACCCTGCAATATTTTCAGAGGCAAGAAAACGCTTCTGTTTGCCATTTCCAGTACATTATTCGTATGTACACGTATAGAAAAGATTGGGACTCACGACTTTTTCTCAGATTTCTGACGAAGATGCTATTTGCTACATTATATTGCACTTTTGTTACAATCTGACTTTGACTTGAACTGAGTTGTTTTTTAAAACGAATTTTTCAACTTTTATTTCAAACGACTTGACTCCATTGTCATTTTTTCCCTTTGCTTTATGCCTCTGCCCTTTGAGTCAGTCTGAGACTGCACGGCTCTTCACTACGCTACAATTACTAAAGTTTCTCAGTGAAGGCAAAAATTTACTATAAAATACTTGAAAACATTCCAAGAAGGGCTTTTTGCCTTTCTTGCTATTACGGATCGGATGCATGCTCGTAAATCGGTTGAATGCCAGCGAGCAAGTTCGAATGAAACATAAAGTCAGCGTGTGGGTGTTGTCCTCGTTGCTCTATGAACTCACATATTAGACATGATTGACCCTCTAAGGACCTCATAAAAGGACCATTTCAAAAGGGACAAATAGCTTCCAAATCGTTCTTGAGTTATTGTTAGTCAATCCTGAAAAACGCTTCATAAAAGGGCTTTGCTAATGCACGCTAGTTAACAAAATACAACAAGCAAGAAAAAAGACGAGAGAAAAAGCGAGAGAGAGAGAGTCCGTACGAGTACCCATCATCATACAATGAGAATTGTTTCCTTTTCCAAAGACATTTCAAAAATATCAAAGTCTCTTTAAAAAGTCATTTTTTTTCTTCGTCACATCTGCTCATTTTTATTGTCATCAATATATTACGCTTGATATTGGTCATTATTCATAGTTAATGGGCCCCCTTGGTAGTCAATTGCCACCAGAATTTGTGAATAATGTGCCTCAAGTCGCTCAATGAAACCGAGTCGATCGTCTTTTGTGAAATTCTAGAAATTATTCAGTCAGCTAGCAGTCAATGTTCAACTTTATCAAGAAAACTTGTTGAATGGGAATGCTTCATCTTAAACTACTTGATTTGAAAGAAAAGGAAGTTGAGAGAGCAGCTGAAAATTAACCAGAAAGGTGAAATATGAATGAATGTGCGTAAAAACGCGTAAAGATTTTAGTGATTCTTGTCACTGAAGAAATCATTGGTCAAGGGAGGTATACATACTTACGTTAGGTTCATATTTCGGTGTATTAAATGTCGAGATGAGAAATAAGTCAAGCTAATAATTTTCATTCATCGACACAGTTCATTGATTTGCAATAATAAGAGGTAGACGGAATTGGCCCAGTACAACTACAACCATGCCATAAGAATGAAATGATAAATGATTTTCTAAAAAGGTTGCACGACTGATCCTATTTCTGCTAACTACATTATTGGGTTACAAACAACTCAAAAAGAAACCAATTTTTTGGAGTGACTTACGAGAAAATGCTTTTGGGGAGAAAAAACTGATTTCTACGCATACATAAGTGGACATTTAATGAGGTATCTAAAAGGAAGCGGCACTTTTTGTGTTCGTGATGCTAAACGATCTTACCCATACACACAATGCTCCCATTAATGGACTATTTTAGCAGCGGGGTCTCTCCAAATTAGTTTCTTTTCCTAGCATTTCACTCATTCTTCGTGTTGTCCTACATCACCATTACTTAAGAAGGCAGTTTGAATGATTGCTGGATATGACTTTGATAAAATGTGGGAGGCTCAAGGTGATTCACAAAGTAGGCAATATATTACAAACTTATGTTGCTATCAAGTTATTTTTATGATTGCTTGAAGCAATAATTACTTACTAGGCACATATGAATGTATGTATCATGTTCTCATTGTGTTTGGGACACCTGGTTCCAAATCATAAATGTTACGTGATAAAATTTTAATACTGATTTACGCAGCGAATGAAAAGTGAAAATTGTACATTGACATTCTTTACCCCAACAGCTTAAAATTGTAAACATGGAGTGATAATGAAATAAGTACAATCACGATTCATTTTAATGGACGACTCGCCGTAATGTTTTTAAACTGGCGATAATCAAGCGAGTGGCACAATTTTTACTATTTCTAATGATTTGATCCTTTTCGGAATGTGATAAGCTTTACTTATACAGCAAGTAAAAGAAACGTAGAGAAAAAGTCCGAGGGACCAATTGCTCTTTCTATGAAAAGGTCAAAGGGGTTCACTGTTCTAATACCTGACACAATATGGATTATACACCGAGGACAATAAAGCTCATTTCGTTGCTGGAATAGAGAATATGTGACATTTATTAAAGCCAAGTTACCACTGCAGTGTGACCATCAATTCTTTTTCTTGCTAGCTTGAAATGAATGTCTGGTACATCTGAGTCTCAACTCTCAACCCTGCTACGGATACCTAAAAAAAAGTCACTGATTCAATTTTTGTGGCACTCATGCTTTTTGTTGAGGGTTTCCTGCCTTGTTTCATGCTTTAAAAAATGAAAAATCCATAAAAATAAACTAAGGTTAAGGTTTTCAAATGAGAGCCAAGAGATTCTCATTTTTCATGATAATATTTACTTTTCATGGAATAAGTTTTTAATATTTGTGGACTTCATACTAACAACCTTCTTTCTTATAATTGTGGTTGGGCTTAGGGTCGGCGCGCTTTAACTTTGTTAGTTTCCTCTACGAATGAAATCACTACGCAGGGAATTTTCAGGTTTCTTTTTATCTGGGATGCATGAAACACAGCGTTTTGTCACCACCGTAGGACATTAATGGGTTGCTGGGGCATGAAATATGTGAGCAAAGCAATTTGACTCTTTTTTATGAGCAATTAACGAAATACCCTATATCTTTTTACATCCTTTTTGCTTAATACAACAACTGACGGAACACTCCGTGAATTAATTCTAGCATGACGAGATGTATCCATGCATGCGTACATAAAGGTAGGTAGGTAGGCCACAGTCCATCAAGTAGCAATGTGGCAGTCCTTTGAACATTTGAATTCCGTGAATGAGCTTTCTTTCCGAATGTACCCGTTTTAAAGGGAGCCTGTACTTTCCGTAACTTTTTATTTCGTTTGACATTTAAACTCTTAATTACATAGTTGAGGTTACATTTATTAAAGCTGATGGATCACACAAAAAACGTTGCAACACATGCTACATACGCACGAAAAATGACGGAATTTATATGCACAATTCGTTTACCTCCAACACATTTTTTTCCGGCTTTGATTTTGATTTTGATTTTGATCGACATTGCTTGCAATCCGTCAGTTTGTGCCCTTATTTTTTAACGTTTCGAGTCGGAGATAGTATTGACTTAAAACCACAAGGTTAAATACCATTGTCGGTGTGGTTCATTTCATGAAATGTCTATCATTTTTAATCAAGCTCATACTTAATACACAGCAAATATACCCTAATTTCATTTCCTTGTAACAATAAGCTTCCTACCACTATTGTACATTTTTTGTTACGTTTTATGACTTGTACATGTTTCAATTGTCAAAAAACCTATCCCTGGTTGTTTTTCACTCACATGTTCATTACTAAATACGTTTGATCCGCAGTGTATATTTCTTTGTACACGTGGATTTCAACGGTATTAATAACGTAACCCAGAAAAAAAGTGTTTTGTGGAAAGATGCTACTTATGGATCAAAACATTTCAGATGTAATATTTGATTTTTGTTTTGTTTTCCTCAAACTCAAACTTTACCCTCCACCTTAAAAAGAGTGGTACGTGATTTCAGGCAAACAGTGGTAATAACGAGGCAGAATGCTTGGCTTCCGCTCAACCATTATTTTCAAGTAAAAAATATAGTGAAAAACTTACCCAGCCGCCTAACTTTAATGTACATTTTGACCAAGTAGTTTTAAAGAAAGAAAGCGTTGTGACTTCTCTTTGAGTTTTACTTCCCATCTGAGAAAAGGGGAAATAAAGAAGCAGTAAAAACAGAAGGAAACTGGATTTTAATGAGAATATATCTGTAGAGGCTTTCAAGTAAAAGGGGAAAGATAATGTATGCGAATGCGATCTCAACTTATAGAACCTGTACCTAAGTATGAATGTACTGTTTTATTCATTTTTCACTCACATGTCGGCAAAGGGAATAATGTATTGTCGTGATATTGCATTTATGAAACCTGTCCTCCTATTTTTTCTCCACTTTTCCATTGTCTTCACTTCTCTTATTTAGTCCTCTTGAGAGTTATTGTTGAGAAAATGAAAATTACACTTGTCTACCCTTCTTCGGCGCTACTGCTTTTATTTGTCCCCCTGACGAAAGGAAATGCACCAATTTGGTTTGTAGTAGTAAGTCCGTTTTAATAGAGAAAATAGAGTGATGCTCAAAAGGAAAATCGGAGTTCTACTTTCTCGTTTTCAACTTAAATCGAAACAAGAAGATGGTATTTTTATTAGACATTGAGCATCGAACCATGCCAAGTCTAACACCAAGCCAACTTCAGTCGTCCACTTTCCTTGTTATTTCTGCCCACGCGGTATCCTTTCTCTCTCTCTGTGTGTGTGACCACCTTACACCTTTCCGAATCCGTTACATCATGTTCATAGAGTCGGTAAAATAGGATACAATGTACATTTTACTATTTACAAAGTAAATAGAGTTTGAAAGTATATGAGCCAAGTGGAGAAAGTCCCAAAGGACTAATTTCTCCTACAAAGGAAAGAAACAAAGAGTAAAATCACAGGGAAAACGTGATAAAATAGATAGCGACAATCCAACGATGAGTGGAAGTAAAGGGCACATGTAATGCCACCCATGCTAGTAAAGGACAAAATTCTCTGAATTACAATGTCGAAACCTTAGCTGAAAAGCGAGCAATATTACAACGAAGTGAACAGTATGGCGTGGCTTACGCAATTCCCATTCTCCATTTATGTTTTTATTTAGAAACTGGGGTTTCCTTTCATGTTCTTTTGAAAACGAGAAAACTTTTTAAAATATATTTTCCGCTAGAACTCTGAATTCCGTAGAATTCAACTATGCAGAAAAAGAAATTCGCAAGAATTTTGCTTGAATGACTATAAAAATATGATACACATATTTCCAAGCATGAAATTAGAACATGGTTGAGTTACGTAAAATATACTTTTGAAAACTAATACTGTTACCAACCTGTAACCAGTTTGTATATCGTTCTTATTGATATTCACAATAAACATTTTAAAGCGAGGGTTTAAAAATCCATAATATTTTCTTTGAAACTTGATGAAAAATCGACTTGTTTCATATTGATGGCATTGGCCCAGGTGGCTCTTGCTCTTGCACTGCGCGGCAGGGTGGATGCTTTAGCGTGGGCGTCTAATTTTTTGTTGCTTTGAACGTTTACAACTAAGCAATCTGAGATTCTAAAAATAATACTCGCTTTGCATCTAAGATGCATTTGAGATGGAGAAAAACTTTTTCAATTCCGTAGGCCGAAAGTACTTATTGTATCGGTTTCTTCAGTTTAAATGAGCGGAAATGTACCAACGTAAGCTCAACTTACGAATTGTGCGAGTAGGTTTCATTATTGACGAGGTTCAGAATAGGGCAGTGGGTTATCAAATATGGGTGTATCGCTCGTCAGTTACTCCCCTGGAGCAAGGCAGTCACGAGGTCATGGTATAGACGACTATCATCATGATCGTTGAAACAATGCAGACTTTAGTCCCAAGTTTAAAAACCCAGAGTCAGATTAAATATCACTGCCACTTGCCAGTTTCAACACACATTATTGTTGGTATCCCGAATGCCATTACACCCACACGTGTAGGTATGCCTGCTTCCGATCTCATTAATAAAACGAGTCTGACTCAAACAATGTTTGGTTATGCTAGTAGGTTTAAGCGACCATTCCAATACAAAAATGAAGTTTTTTTTTGTAAATAGGGAGCCTGGAACAAATAACAGTACTAATTGCTTAGGCATTTCTAATGATGATGGCCTGGCTAGACTAAGATAATGTTGAAGTGTTTAAGTAATGTTAAAAATAACCGTTGAAACGTCATACATAAAAGTCCTCATTTTTGAATATCCGTGCTGCCAAAAAGCTACGGATAAAAAAAGCTCGTTTTTCTTTTCATGAAAACTGTTGTGGGTGTTTTCACCAAAAATATATAAATATATATAAGGTAAAGCTTTTAATGATGTGGTTCAGTCATGCACCTTAATAATGACTGTAGTCGAAACAAAGCTGCTTTTGGAACCTTATATCAGGCGAAATTCGATTTATGTTTTTCCACCTTGTCACTTATGCTTGGGGAAACTTGTCTTCTTCGGTTTTCACTTTTGACATAGGTACTTATATAATAGGTAGTATTTTTTTGATTTTTGTAAAAACTACTTTCTATTCGTAGTATAACAGGAAAAAGTATGAAGCTCTCATACTTTTTCTTGTCATTTGCTTAAGGTGACGCTCACTGTCTTATGAAAATCATATTAGTGTCCTACTACCACATTCATAGAATTTTTTATCAAGATTTTTGCGCTTGTTGACGAAAAATGGTATTTTCTACCTGTCAGATTATATTCACCGCATTATTTTATTATAATTTTATGCTAAAGCACTAACAAGCAAGTGTGCTAAACATAGTCAGTCATACAACAATGATACAATACAATAAACGCACAGCAGTGCTTGGTTTAGCTATTATCAATAAATTCTAATTTGCGATTTTGGAGGAAATTATGACAGTGCTCATGGTCTATGGACGACGAGGCAAAATTATGAATTTTATGCGACCCATTACATATTCTTTATGTTGAATAGCGTGTAATTGTATTTTTACGTACTCCACACAGCATACTCCATATAAAGTGAATGTGCTTGCTTATTAAACTTTCATGGACGAACTCCTGGAAAATAGTAAAAATATGTGTCACAATTTCACCATAATACATTACATTCGTTCTGCATTAGTCCTTTCACGATGTAATTTTTTCTGCCTCACCGAATGCGTCAAAATCGTCCAAAAATAATACAATAAATAAGACTCGACTCGCTCTAGAAGAAACCGTGTTACAGATTTTGGCATTTTCTGCAAAATCAAGTTGTTCTAACGATAAATTATAGTGGCATTGTTTTTAACGTTCGGTCAAGGGAAGTCTTCTTGTTCGTACTTACAATTAAACAAATGTTTCTACTGCCTTACGTGAGTTCTATGGCAAACTTGTAGAACGCCATTACTTTTCATTTGACTCAAGATACGGGGGTGGATATCATCATGTGGACAAGTTTCTATTGTGGAATCCAGCTAACGCCAACACAAAACTCATTATCACCTTTTGACCTTAAAAAATTGGAGAAAATCAGGAGAAATGTCATTTTGAAAAATATTTCGTGACAGTTGAAGGAAAACATAGTTAATAATCTGATTATATAAGCAACCATAGTTGAAAAGTGATATCATATATTTCTTTCATAATATAATTGTAAACTTGAAAGCAAACCAAAGAGATCCTTACTACTCCGCCACTAGATTTGATATTAAACGAATGTCGGACAAATCTATTTTTATAAATGGTGAGATGAAAAAAGTGACGGATGAGACGAGGTGATTTTCATCGCCCTTAAAACGTCTTTGAACACGCTCCACCACGCAGATACTTCACGAGTGGCACGGCAAAAATATATCGTCAATTTATGGACATTGTTGCCTCTCACGCAAAATAACAACTAACTTGAGATACAAAAGTTATATGAAATTTTTCCATCATACTTTCATCATCTTTAGTATTGTATTTTTTTCCAAATTGTTAGTTCAGCACTTTGATCAGTAAATACTGAATCCACCCCAGCAAACAAGGGAATGGATGTCAGTAAACAATAGAAGTTGTGACTTTGGTAAGATGACAGAAAAATCTACTTCGGTCAAATGAAGTTGGACGAAAGTTTTGACAGGAGAAGAGTGTTACCTTGTAACGTGGTACATACCTATCTAAGTACTTTCAATACTAAGTCAAGCTAAAAACAGGTAAGGAGTGACATAAGATGGTGGTAAAAACGATAACAACATGCAATTTACTTCGTCGCATGCATGTGTAACTGTTACCGCTCAAAACATGAAGTTATCTGTAGTTTTTGCTTACTTGTTAGGCATTTCTATCGCATGAACAGCCAGAAGCAACAACAAGCCAGGAGAAAGTTTTCATCACTTACTCGAGAAACGAGAAGGGGAGAAAGTACATAAAGCCCTTTTTTGATAACTGGTGGCTTTCTAAATGTACAATAGTCGTGCTTGTGTCATGTTTTTCGCTCTGCTTTGGTGGTTGGTGGTAGTGGTATGTTCCAATAAAGGCCAGTTGATCTCTCAAATAAAACTCCAGTCAGTTTTTTAACTCAACTCCAGAACAACTTTACTCCAGCCAGCTCCACGCGCTTCACTAAGAAATCTCATAGTCAACATACATACATAAAAGAAGGCGATTCTTTTTTTCAATTTTTTTGTTTAAAACGAGTTTTTCTATTATTTCCGCGAATACTTCCTTCAGATTTCCTCAATTCACTCCTGCAATTTCAGAAATATCTGCCCACACACACACGTACATACAAAAGAACAAACTTTGCTACCCATTACTTCTGCTCCATTTTCAAAGCTAGAAAAGAGACACACCATGAACAACAAAACAAATAAGGAAACGACATTGTAAAGGAAGAAAACAGGACATCTCCTCTAAATAGCTCAAATCTGATGTTAAACATTGCATAAAGAAGGCCCACGTTTGTGTCATTTCTTCATTTACACGAAAAAAGGAAGCGGAGCAAATTGAAAAGAAAGATTTGATAGTTTCTCAAAAAGGGAGAGAATAACTCACAAAGAAAAAAGTGCACAAAGGTCCCATAGAATTCTTTACCACATCTCCCAACTTTCTGATTATAATCCAGGGAAAGTGATTTTTCAATATCAGGAAGATTCTCCCACGTCATCGCCTTCCAAGTTTCTCGCTTTGGCTTCCTTCTTAATTTATTTGTTGGGGAACTCTGAGAATTCAAAAAAATCCATTACTATATGTCCTCACTACCGCACATTCTCTCAACATTTCGTTTATGGTAAATGATTTTTTTATTCCAATTCAACGAACAAAAACAAGAGTTGTAGGACGTAAGGAAGTTTTACCTTTGAAAAATACATTAGAAAAGAAATAAAACAAATTTCGCGACTTTTTACGGGAAGAACTGTTTTTGTGTAAAATCGAATCCGAAACCACAAGGTGAGATTAATACAAAACGGTTGGGCGCCTTCATTTTATAAATCAATTTGCGCCCGTATCTTTTGACATCTGCCTGCGGAGTCTACTAAAGATGTCTAGATAGTATTAAAATGCTTTGCAAGAAGTAAGGAGGTTTCAGGGCAAAGCTGGAAACGAATGCAGGAAAAAAGCATACCTACGTCACCTACTCCTATTCAGCATTGATTGAACTAACGTGGGTTTCTCAAAACTTTTATCTCTGGAACCCTACCACCGTTATACAAGTATCGCATTGCCCTGACAGTGAAAGTTTTGTTCTCGTCTCAAGCAAAACCGAGGTTGGAGTGTATGAGCTGGACATTTCCTGCATTCAACGTTATTAAACTAACAACCTAGCTATGACGAGACGAACGAATGTTTTTGTTATTGCTGATATTAACAAAAACTTAAATTATTAGGTCAAATCGAACAGAAATAGACAGTTTTGCGACGGGAAGACTAATATTTCATCCTATTCATTCGCAGTCAAGGCTTTTGTCATCATCTCCAAACCGTGTTTAAGAAGAGCACCACGCCACCCCATCAGTTTATTATGTCGAAGGCAACTCATTAAAAGCAAGTAAGTTTATTCTTGACATTTTCTCATTTTTGCAAAAAAAAAGTAGAAAAGAAATAATGTAGGTTGTAGAAATAAACATGTTTATCTATTTATCTACATATTTGCATCGTACGATACCTTGTTGTGTAACGATAACCATTCAACTGGAATTGACAAAAAAAAGCACATTGACTTGCCAACTTTAATTTAGATTGAAGAACAGTTTCAATTCGTTATCTATTCTCAGAACGACGTGCACCGCACGTTTTCACCAAATGCCAAAAAGGTATTTATACACAAAGCAATTCCAGTAATTTGAAGGAAGGTTTTACTATTTGAGAAGTTTTAGTTTTGTGTATTTTATAAGAAATTGGTAATTAATAGGAGGAAATTGAGGAAGAGGGAGAAGAAGGGATCCCAGCTGGGTTACATTTCCCTGTAGTAGTTAATCATCAAGAACGTGGGCGGAAGGGGTTTTTTACCACGAAAGGAAAAGTTAGTAATTGATTAATTTCCTGCAATTTCCCCTTATCACGGCTTTCCATCTAATCTGATGAAAGGCGTTTTGTGAATTTTAATAAAGTTGGAACATGCAACATCTGAATCAACTCTAGTTTAGAGGTGCTCTCTGTCATTTTGGCACATTCACATTTTTTGTCGATTTAGTAATGTTGTTCGGAGTCTGAACTTCTGACCATCCACTAGCCAGGGTTTTGTGAAATCTAGAGTGTAGTAGATAAATGTTAGCTTGTTGGAACTGAAGATTTACCGAACAGTATAATGGCTATATATGTGGATTGAAAAGTCACTGTGCTGAACTAATCAAACGATCATTTTAGCGCCCATTGTTTCACGAAAAGAATGTTAAGTATGAGAACAGACAGAGAAGGGCAAGCCTTCAAGGATTATTGAACCAAGAAAAACCAATTCGGCTGGGATTTTGCTTAAATAGAGACAAAACCTGTTGAATATGTTCTTCATGATTCATTACATAAGGCATCAGAAAACAAAATTACTTAATTTATGTTTTGTGTACTGACTTCCCACGCTGATTGTATTTCGATAATAAAATATAACCATATGTTATCTCCCAATTTCATCCATTTAGCTCGTAAGTTACATGTCCTGGGTGGATTATTTCGTGGTTTTTCAAGAATACATGTTCAAAATACATATATGTTTACATACTTTCATTAAATGCATTCTTGAAAAATTTATGCGTTACATAAATACATCTTGTGACTCAGTCATATAAGATATCCAGCCCACAGAAAAATGTCGTTTTTTGCTCAAATACAACGGTAATAACGGCAATAAAACATGCCCCCAAATCCTCTCAGTCAACAAGAACTAGGGCGTATAATATGAAAATGGAGAAAGTAGAGAAGGGAAGCGTAAGGTGCTTTCTGAAACAGAAAATAGAGTCTGAATTGGATCGCTGCACAAACACAATAAATCTTTTAAGTCTACTATTTATGATCTCCTGTACGGAAGGGAAGGAGTGCAAAAGTGAAAACTAAATTTGAGGCAATTTGAACGTGAAGTGTCCTATCCTATCATGGAGCACATGTTGCTTACTAGAAATTGAAACTTGTCGTGCGTGGGATATCGCACGCGTAAAATACTTACGTATACATACATATATAAGACTAACTGAAACTGAGTGTGTGTAAAGTGAAATGTTAGGCACATCGCCTTTTTCTCCTTTTTTTTGCATTGCTCTGAATTAGAATTAAACAGTTTTAGGTTAGGATATGGGATGCTAAATGTTTCTCGAATTTAGGGATTATTACTTTCGTTTTATTTTTTCAACTCCAAAAGAAACGAATACGATCCAATTTTATGTAATTGTCCTTGCATTAAGATAAATTTTTCAAAGCTGAAGTATTATGAATATCAAAATGACGTCGGCTATGGGTATAATATAATCTAATCAAACTCTTAGGCTGAAACCAACCGTTTGTTTAGACTTACTTCAAAGACTCTGAGCTCTCAAAATTTATAGTTTTTACAGGAATAACCACTTTGTTTAATTTGGTTTTGCCAACCTTTACCTTCACTCGATGTCTATTACCCAAAAAATGTTGTGTCATGTCTCTACCAGTTTTACTCTATTATTTACTAGACGGAATTCGTTAGAACGACTATGCGTTGGTGTAAACCACGTGTAGTATTTTATTGGCTTTAGCCTACGACATTACTGACAATGAGTTTTTTTAAAGTTGGAAATCCAGGATTGGGATTTGTTCGTTGTTCCAGACATGGCTACTGCTCAATCTAAATTATCTTCATCTTTTGCTTTTAAATATTTGCCAATTTGCCTTGTATAGTAGTTATATCGTTTTCATTGAACTAGGAATAATGATAGAAGAATGTAATGAGCATATTGTAAATCTTCTCATTTTGAGCATCGTATTTTTTTCTTCCTCAATCTATCATGCAAAAGAATAGCAATCTGGGAGCAAACTAAAAAGTTGAACAAGAGCGGGTCATGAAGTGATCATATCTCGCAGCTATAATTATATAACATATTCGTTATAGTTCATTGAGCCACTGTTTTATTTACTATGACAGTGGCTATCCGTATGACATGCTGACTGACATCAGTTAGACTGGGAGAAATGTAAGGCCATTTTAGACAGCCCTCGCACACAATATTATATGCGAAGTCAATTATCTTTGAAGGGTTTTATTGGTCATGTTATCCATGTAAATGAGAAAGTGTATGCTTATATTCCTACCTCTTTTACATTTAATCATGAGTAATGCAATTAGGTAATAAAATATACTAAAGCTAGGCCTGGGCAATAGGAAGTGAAAGCAAGTTCACTGTGAGTTAGCTTCCACCAACTGTTCTTTGTCATGAATGCCATGCAAAACTCAATGATCTCGTCTGGTGTTGGTTGTGTAACTTGTGGATTTTTCTCCGGGTCTTTAGCAGCACTGCCTGATCCGGTCCTGCTCGTATTTTTTAGACTTATTATTGAAGTGACTGTGAGCCTTCCCCTACGAGAAACTTATATCCTATCAGTTGCTATAAATAAGGCTAATTTAAATGTTAATTTGGCGAGACTACTCATACAGGCTTTCCAACATGCTTCCGTTATTGTCTTTTTCCGAGGACTCCACTTAGTCTCTTCCCGTGAATTATCACGATCACGCCCGTTAGACACACTTGTGGTGATGTAATAAGCTCGCTTTTGAGCTGACAATGATCCGCCAAAGCCAACCGAAAGACTCTGCAATAAATCCCCTTTAGCCTTTACAAAGAGGATACATGCCGGGGTTAATGTAAACGAAATGAACGTACCTATTACATTCGATCGTAAAACAGTTGTAAAGTTAATGCGATATCATTTAGGTTGATCCAAAATTTCTACATAAACTTGCTTTCTCTTGTCCTAATTCGATTTTTGTCACGAGTTACAACTTCAATTTACTTGGAAAAGCTAGTGCAATATGCTTTTGTGCGTTATCCTTATAATTAGATCTTTGGTAGGTTTTCATAGCATATCATTTCTAAAAGATTTTATCAGAGAAATATTTTAGGGGAGCTTTTGTAAAGAATACCTAAACAAGGTAACAACAGCATCACTTCTTCATGTCAGTTTCACGAGATCAATCAATCATCCATATCTACGCCTGTTGTGAATGCGAATAACCGCCACAATATGAGCATAGTGTAAGATATGTAGCGTGTAGATGCATGCTTCAAGTAAAATTCGAGCAAATTTAGCAAAACAAAGAGAAATGACGTAGAATGGTTATCGCAAAAACTGAAACTAAAACTATAAGAAGGTAAGGTCTGTTGCGTATCAAGCGGGATTATCTTGCCCGCTTATGTCGTAAAAGCAGATTACTAAGAGAGAAAGAGCACTGCGGAGAAGTTAGGGCCTTTTGAATTTTTTTCAATTTATCATGGAACTAGTGTTTAATATTTAAGGGTTTTCCACAGTTTGAAGAAAGGATGATAATAATGCCTAAAGCAAATAAATTTTCATACAATTGAGACCTATAACAATGGACTAAAGAGGATTGCTTGTTGGCTCGGATTTTTTTTATATTTTTTTTTTTGCATTTTAGTATTTCAGCTGAAGGCAAAGACGAAGAAAAAGCAAAGTGGTTTTCAACGCTTGGGTTTGAGTAGGTTATGTGGTTGGTAACGAGTGAAATCATAAGAAAATATTTGCTTTTTACTGGAATTTATTGAGTTACATTTTTGAAAGTGAAGAAGAGGATCAATTGTTGTTTTCGAGGGCTACTAGTGTTATTTAACAATACCAGACTGACTGCAAGGCTACCTTTTGTTGCAACAGTTGTTTGGTTTGATGTGGATACTCACTCTTCCTCTTGGATTTTTCTAAGAAAATAGCGTTTACTGTTGTTGTATTGGATGCAGACGGTGATGCAAGCTTCGCAGAACGAAATTGGTTTTAACAAAACTTTGAAACAAATGAATAGCAACTGCGTGGCTACTACTTATGTAGCCCTCATAGACATAAGCTGTGGTGCAGTTGGCTGCAACCATCGAATTTCTTGATAATTTATGTAATGCAAATCACATGTAAAAGTCAAACTAATTATCTCGAGCAAGAAGCGAGCTCGTTTTCTGTTTAACTATCTGAGAGAAGTATTTATGAATGTCTACTTACCCTAAAAAGCATTTCTCTGAAATGAAGTCTGGAAAGTTTTGTGTTCGTTCAGACTGTCATCATGCCCTACTGGTTGTCTCCATTTTGTTGGAGAAAGCCTTTAATTAATTCATGCATGCGTAACCTTTTTCTAAAACATGTTTTACCGCGAATTTGCATTTGATTTTTGGAATAACTAAACCAATTAAGTTAAATCAGTAATCCACATGAGCAATTTACAAATTAATTTGAATGCAATTTAACATTACTCAAGATTAAAGGACTTTTGCACACAAATTCATGAAAATATTTTTTGTCTGTGTGTTGCACATCATGAAAACGAAATACTCGGTCAAAGTCATATTAGTACGCGGGACAGAAAACTTCCTGTGGTATTGTATGTAATGTAATTTTGAAGATCAAAAGATTCATTGCTCCATACTGGAAAAAGTTGGCAGACATATGATATGATTTCGGGAAGCTTTTAGCTTCCTCCTTACTTTTCCACTCATTTTACATAGGAAATTGGAGATCAGACTTCTCAAATTTACTCACTACTATCTAGGAGAATGCACCCAGTTGTTGGATGAATTTTTAACTATTCACGACAACTAGAATCAAGTTGCATTCAAAGCATGCCCTTCCGGAGTCTCGGAGAAAGTGTCGAGAACGATGATCTATGACAAAAATGAACAATGCATAGTTTAATTTTCTATTAAATTACATCAACTTCTTTCACCATATCCCGTGAGAATCCATATCTTACTATTTTTCACAGTTTACTTTATCGCGTCTTGAAACGCGTGCTGAACTTGAGATGATCGTTCTATTGAATAATGCAGGAAAATGAATTATTGAACAAGAAACAATTTGTTGAGCAAGAAAATCCCGTTCCCTACTAAATATCAGGTCAAACTTAGGTTCATAATGAAAGGTTTACTGTCGTCAAAACATAATAAAGCTGCTTTAAAACAGTTACGTACATCTTTATTAAGTTATCTCCATTTGCGATATTCTGGACAACATACTATTAAAAGTATAGTGTTGAAGGTACAAGCTTGTGTGAATCGATGGATTTCTACGTAATTACGGACCATAAAACCGACTATTTGCTCCCATTGTCAACAGACAAAATGTGTAATGGGGGAATGGATATTACTCTTGTGTTTGCCAATAGGTTTTTTATAGACCTTTCTTTACAATTAAAGTGGAACAAATGAAGCAAACATAATAAGCATCATTACGCTTGGAAAGATATTAAGTCAGTTTAAACTGTTGTGGAAGATTACAGGAAGCATATGTCATTTGAAATGCCTTTAAAACTTTCACTTTGCGTGACTGGGGCATCATGAGATTTGAATGACGAAAGTTGTATGCGTCAGGTTTGGCCTTTACAAACTCTCATCTCAAATGACGCTATGATTTATTATTAATACGTTTGGTTGACAACTGGCTCTCTACTCATCCCCTACTTATTTTGACGGTAGGCAACCGATCCAACATTATTTTTAGTGTTTAGTACGCTAAACACAGTCTGAAATTTTACGATTGCATGCCAAAAAGCATGATGAGAATAAAAGTGAGGTCATCGTGTTTCATTTTATCGCTCACATTAAACCTAATCACCCGTTAGTATAAGAACTATCCCATAATAACTTCATTTCTTCTACCCCAAGTTAGACTTTATTTGCTAAATTATATAAATTCCGCAATTTAAAGAATTGACGGTCACGTTTGTACTTGTACGTCAATATTCGGGAAGCCTTTTCGATGTCAATTTAACATTGAGGGGAAATTCAACGTTTTGGTAAACCAAGTAAATAATATCATTTGAGTGACTGAGGTAAAGCAATAAAGCTGAGAAGTACATACTTTGAGTTCCCAGTACTAGAACTAGGTGGGCACAGATTAGGTTTAGTGAAAGTTGAGTTTCGTGTAAAGTGAAAAAGGAGTTCAAGCCCAGGTATTACGCGACTTATTAAGCAAACCAACCGTTCATAATCTTATTCACTCCCGTTGTCTGGAGCTCACAACATACTCTAAATTCGTCAATTCAAGCTTATAAATTGAATTTTTTCGTTTTATATGATCAAGTGGTGTAAAAGAAATGATCTACTTATCCAATCTGAATTAATGATGGATGCATCTCTTCACGATTCACCTCTTCTCCGTTCGTACTTCAGTGATTCGCGTGCATTTCTCAAAATAAAGACGTAATTCAGTACTTAAAATAGAATCGTTTGCGTTTGCTGTGCGAAGAATCTTCCTTCAAAATTCCACCTACACAACGACAATTTTTATTGTTGAGTGTTTGAAATTCAGTCGTATTTGGGGAAGTGCTTATCCTGGAACTTATACATAACCGCAAGTGACGTCAATGGAGGGGAGTGCCGATTGATCAGAATAATATTATATCCATCCATTTTCTTTTCTATCAGTTACCCACTAGGGATTAGTGCCTATGGGCGAGGGCAGAAATTTTCTTCAAAGTTTTTACGGTCTGTATTTTTCTAAGCTGCTGGAGATTGTATGTCCCGAGTCTTGTTGTGATGGCGGGAATTGTTACACTTTCCCCCTTAATGCCACTTTGAGAATGAAGTGGGCGAGAGTTTTTTTGCATTTTTCAGAATCTTGGGTTTTTTTAAAATTCACAATTCAAAATGATAATGACAAGGTAAAATGGTACTTTCACGGATGAAACGAGCAAACATTTAGGAAGAGCTTAGGCCATAACCAAAAAAAAATTATTTTCTACTTTTGTTGTGCTTGATGTAAATGCCAAAGAAAAATGTTTGAAATGTGAGGAAGCTGCATCTTTTGAAATTGTTAGTCGTACCATAAAAAACTTCAAAACCCTGTCAGCAACAAGAATTGTTGTAAGTAATGCATTCCTTTTTTCATTCCTATAAAACATTCTTATTCATGCTTGCACATCAAAATCCTGAATAGCCAGAAAAACTGGAGTCCGGCTAAAAAGAGCTGGATTCATGCAATGACAAAGTATTTATACATCAAACTGATGTTTTTACAATATTTAGAAAACTTTTTCAAGTGCATAAAACTCTTTTTACGGAATTTTTACTATGGATAGGTTGCAAGGTTTTAGCATCTTTAGTTCATTGAATGACAAAGTTGATTGACGATCCAGCGCATACCAGTTCTAGTTGTGCAGAAATGTTTGAAAAGATGTATGTAGCAAAGATTCGCCTTTTAAAGATCGGTCATTGTTTTGCTTTTGTATGTAAGGTCCAATGAACGATTGCCGCTTCCATGTTCAATAATAAAATTGTTTTTGCTTCTACCTCTACCTCGATGATACCTATTGTCCAACTGCCCATAGCTTTGTGCGGACATGATCATGTTTATGACAACGAACTTAACGCTTGATAATTCTTCCTTCTTGAGCTGTGTGTTGGTGTGTTGTTAAATGCATGGCTGATTGGATTTTGAAATGGCTTTTAATAACAAGATTGTGTTTAGTCACTGGATTTATAGTCTCATTAAATGTGAATGGAGATTTTATTTCATACAAGTGCGAGCGTGACACATGAGTTTAAAATACTGAAGTATCAAAACATTCAACTGTGACTCAACTTGCCTCACTGAGCCGTTTATCTTGGAAGTTAGTCTTCTACGTAGCTCGCTATGTATTTATTTGTTGTCCTTGTTAGTAACTTCTGCGATTTTATAAATTGTAGCTCAAAATGTAGCATTTCCATTTCAAGGGAAAAGAAAAATCTTCAAGAATTCAGTATTTCCAGTTCAGATGATATTGAAACGATTCATACTAGAAAATTCCAAATCGTTAAAATCGTTCGGAAAAAAGCAAAAGGGAAATATCTCTAAACAAAAAGGAATACAAGGTAACGTGAGAACACCTCCTCATTGCGCCTACGTACTCATAAAACCCAATCAATCACATCCAACCTATTTACTTCACATAATAATCCATAAATATGCTGACAGGTGCGTAGTAGTAGTATCTTTTTCCTTGTTATTCCAGTCAAATTGAATTCTTATGCTTCTCTAGTATCTGCAGGAAAGCATTGTTTTCTAGAAATCTGTTTCAGACTAGCACGTTTCTTATCACCTCATCAAAATTACATGCCTAATGCCTAAATATTTACGTACATTGGCAAGACGTATATAATTATTTGCCCGCACAGTATACACATGTTTGAATTAATTTGTATTAGAAAATTGTTTGCTCGTGTACTTACTTTACTGCAAAAACTCAGATTAGTTAAAAACGCTTCAAACCAACTTTATTTCTATCAAAGTGAATTTTAATCTTTACTACACGGAGCTACTACTAAATGTTTTAGGTTTGCTCTAATTTATGAATTTTCAAGATCCGCACGGATGATGTCTAAAAACTATAATTTAAATGGAGGTTTTTAGAATGCATTTTAGGAAAGAAATGTTCCGTATGCCTTTACATTAGGCTTACTTATTGGCCTCCTTACTTAAAGGATTAAGCTATTGTTGCCTGGAAAGTCCAAGCTAGTAAATCCATTTTGGGAGCTGAGGTAAACTTACCTTGCCACAAGAGATAGAATATTAGAGGAATGGATAACTTTATGAAAATAAAAGGAGGTAAGAAATCTTAATAGAGGTCCTGGCTAAATTTTTTGCCTTCACTTTCCTAAGCCCTTTCCAGAATCCCATAAAGTTTGTTGCGAAAATTAATGTGTCCATATAGGAAAGCACTTCTACTTGTAACGCCCACAAGTTTTTTGGAAACTCAAGCCAAGCTTTTAGTATGGCTTTGGAGGGCGCACAAAAGCAAAAATCGTGAGGAGACAGTACGCTTACCTTTAACATAATGTGAGAATGGGAGTCGCCTGCGGTTGTGTCAGTGGCTCATCTGAAGCCCAGATAATTTTTCATTCCATCATGCTATCTTAAAATTTACGAAACGTCATCTTTTTTGTTAGTGCGATGGACAAATCCTGACAAATCTCCAACCCATACTACTATAGCTCCTTTCTGCAAAAAAAAAATCCTCATACATAATATAGTGCATATAGCCTTAGCCTGACGGTTAGAATAACGGTCGGAGTAATTTTTTTCTGTGAATCCTTACAACAACTAAAAATCCTATAATGCGATTCATTATTATGACTTGGAGTGTGAATTTTATTCGTAATATGAGGCTAGCCTGATAAAATGCGTGTTAAAGAAAAAAAATTGTCAAACTAAAAGTCACGGAGTGGGAGGACCAACAGGGAATAAAAGTGAATGAATGATTGTGAAAAGTCTCCACAAAATTTTTCCAACATAAACATAAGCTCATCCTACAGATACGTGAGACAACCTCAAACCAGCAAAATGGCGAACAAACTGCACTTACACGGACTACAGATACTGCCTCACTAGTTGAGCACTTTTATTCAAATTCTGAGAGTTTGTCGTGTCAAGTGCCAACATTGACATGTTATTCAAGTCAGTCCAAATTACGGCAGAAGTAGAGATCTAATCTTTGGAGATAAAAAATAAGTATTTTTGGAACACGCTCATGCTCATGCATAAAATTTTTTGTTCCAAGCATTAGCCAATTGTAAAGTTGCTTTCACATAATGCATTGAATTATTGTAGTAACTAAAAAGTGAAAGCATTCATAATGACGCAATTTGAAGGATACATTATATTCTGGAGGATGTTTTAGCTCACAAGTCATGATTCATTTGGTCTTTGATGGCGATATCGACGTACCGTATGGATAACTCCCTTGGTATTTGTTCGTCAAACCAATTTTTATTTTTGTTCCTATGTTACATAAGAAGCATGACAATGTTGTGGATGAGATGAGAGTGTGTATCTGTGCGAAATACGGGAAAGTAGAAGTGTTGCTGGGGTGATTTTTCTACCACAAATATCCGGAGTCATGGGCATGTAATGACACTGAAATAAGGAGCATCAACCCAAAACTCTATAAGAAAACACCCTAGGTTTCGTGTCTTTTGTGCCCCGTGAATAAAACAGGGACAGTTTGATGAAAGAGAGTATGTATAAAAACGCTACACAAGTTGTTTTGAATTTAGAGTTTGAGAAAGACAAACTAGGGATTGTCATTTTAGTTGATCATTTTGAAATCTTAAGAGAATTCGGCATGGTATGAGACAGAAAATTTGATAGGAGTAGAGGAGTACAGAGAGTAGAAATAATATTTGAGACGAGCCTATAAGAAGATAATTTTTTAGAAGTGAAGACAAACGAATAGATGAGCTGAAGCTGAAAATCTACTGAAATGCTTGTAGCATTTCAGGAATTTTCGAAAGTATGTATGAAAATTCTTGCCATTTTCAATCATAACAGTCCTTGAATCTACAAGACGGTAAAGGGAAAAGGAAGAGACTGACAGACAGTAAGACGAAATGGGATAAAAGAAGAGCAAATGGAAAAAGCAAACAAGACGCATTTTCCGCCTCCGTCTGATTTTCCATCAATTCTTTAACCCACAATTCTCTTTCACAATTCATGAATAATTTGTGACACGATAAAAAATTAGAACTATATCTCATACGGAAAAACATCTCTTGAGAGAAAAGGCAAAAACATAAAACATCATACGTTCGCAAAATTGGCAAATAGCTTTCCTCATCTTGAATTTGCTCTTCAAGGGAATAGAAATAGCTTTCTTGTTATGAAACAACATTCACTGTGTACTTTGAATATTGACTAAAAATGGAGTGACTTGCAAGTCTGCTGTATGTGAATGATATCCTCTGTTTGCTCACCCCTAACGTTTGGGAATTTGTTGGAAAACAAGGCCTCTGGTGCTTCTTGTATTACACATTCCATTTGTTGTTCGCGATGATATTCATGAGCATACCTTCCAGTAATACATGCAGAACATCGCTTTATTTGCACATCTCCCCACTCCATATTTACATACCTTTTTGAGAGAAAAAATTTTCTTACATGTGCACAATTTTTTTCTTAAAAGGGTAATGCAAAGTGAAGTATTCACTGAAATAAATCGCCCACTCTGATCTCTGGTTGTGTAGTTAAATGTGCACTTATTGTCGTCAGTCATGTCACATTATATCGGTACGAATGGGGCAGGTAAATGCGAAATTCACATATCATCATACTTTTTGACTTGCAAAATTCTTGTAGAACTTGTATAAATACCACACTTTTGCAGCATTCCATTGACTTCAATTTAAGGAAGTAAACAATTCAAGCTTTTAGCGCTTATCAAATAACCTGTAAATTGTGAGCTTGAACTTCAAGTACACCCCTTTCCATCTCATTCCCTTCAAACGAGAATACATTTAAGAGTTTCATTCACATGAAAGTGTTGTGTTATTGTCCTAAATTCCAGTTCCAGGTACTCGCCGAATAAAGGAGTGTAGCCTCGGAAGATGAGAAGGAGTTGTAGAAGCAAGTGACAATCTGTGAAAAGAGAAAGTGTAACACACTTGCCGTAAAGTGTCTAATTGCAAGTTAAAAGGGCGCTTAATTACTTCAGGAAAGGAAGCGTAACACGTTTATCTATGCAAATTCCTGCATATCTGCGTTTTCCCACGATACTTTCATTTTGTGCTAAAATTGGAATACGGGCACATTGCAAACCGTCCAATTTAATTAGTTTGTAAGAAAACAGAACTGATTAAGTTCATTAAATTGCAAACTTTGTAAAAACTAGTTGCATACTATAACAGCCTTGGATTAGCGTGTGAGCGAACAATTCCTAAAATACTGTAAACTTCCATGCGTGGGAAACGTAAATACTTTTGTAATTGTTTTGCATTCCTGACTGACATGCTTCATTGTTTCCACAAGTGTGTAGGGACTAGGGATAAGCATAAATTATTCTTATGAAAGATGTGTATATATACAATAGTATGCCAATAAAATGGATAATTCTATCATACTCATGTCAAACTGTGTTTTAGAGTGCTATAAGGTATACTGAGACATGATGTGAATAATGGTAACATGAATAATTAGTGACTGAATACTCAATTAATTAATATTAAAACACAAGAAAAGGAAAGTCAATACAAGTGTCGATCGATTGACTTGTTCATAGAATTTGAAAGAATGCACCTGCTTAATTTTTAAACGTTGAAACTTCAATATACGTTCAAGTGAAAACGACTACTTTTAAAATGAATGAAAGCGTGCTTCGCAATTATGTACCATAATTGAATCGTAGCGAATTCAACCAGCAGTAGTAGTAGCTACTAGTGCGGAGCTTCTCTCCTAATCTTTTTTATTGCAGATTCGAGGGATACATGAACTGCATGAAACTGAATCAGTCTAAAGTTTATTGCTGTGAATCATGATCTATTATTGTAGTTGAACATGACCTCACGATTTTTTAATAAACATATTTTTGCGGTTCTCATGAATGCATATGGTTTTGCTGATTGTTCTGGTTTCTGGATGAACGAACGTTTCAAGTCACACAAACATTTCTGAATAATTAAAACCAACCAATCTCTCATTCTGGCTATTTCAATTTCATTCGGATTTTTCCTTTATGGAAATAGACTACGAACCATTATCTCGGCCCCTTTTGAATGGTCCTGTAGTTTTACATATTATGCACATTGAAGTTTGAGAAGGCAATCGCGAAAATTACTCTGTATCTACGCTTATTAAATGTTTCCTAAAATTGACGTGTTTTCTTCTAATGATGGTACTTACTTGGACTAAAATACTGAACAGCAGGTTAGAAAGTATAGCTCAACCTACAACTTTACTACAACATCAACCTGCCACATCGGTCATGTCTAAATTCCAAAAATAGATTTCCAAGTCTTGGACTGACAAAGCCATGTATGTGAACGTCTTTCGTGTTGAATATGGCTCAAGGGTTCCTTTCTTGTCAGTTTATTCCTTAAACCACCAAAAATGATGCCTTCCTGTAAGCCTTTATTTTCTCCCACACACTTGGTCTGTCTCATTTTATCTAAATTGTAGACTCTTATTCTCAAACATCCAAACACACACACAGCTATATTTAATCCTTCTTACCCTCCTTCCGAGTTTGCTTACGTCTATTTCCCCGCTCTTGAGGAAATGTTTAGTACGATGTTTTATGATTAGCACTCCTTTTCTGCTCCGCAAAATCATTTAGGTTATCCATTTTAGCGCCACTATAGTCTCTCATTCCAGCATGCCCTTGCATTATTTGATTTTTTTCTCTATTTTCATCGTTTTGTCGGTAGAACGGATGCTGTCGAGATAATATGATGGATGAGTTCTTTTCCTCGTTCTTGAGGGCTTCATTCAGCTTACCTGTAGTGAAACTACGGCACATAAGCAGCGAATAAATTCCTAAAAACGCACTTGATTGGGCTCTTATAGATTTCAATTGAGCTTACCCCCCACACTAATATTACATTACATTTCGGTAGAAATGGATTTATCATTTTTGTTGTGTTGGTGTGCAAAAATGATAAATCTAAAGCGAACATGCCAGCATATACTAATTCCCTAAATCTACACGATTTTTGTTTCTGTTTGTCATGGTTTGTATATGCGACTGAAAAAAGACTTTTTCCACGTAATTATGACGTAGGATTTAACTATGAACTACTTCGCTTGATGAAGATCGAGAAGTAAAATAGCTGAACTTGATCTTACCCTATCGATTTTTGCAATCGTCCTTCTGATAATTTGAACCGAAGCAGGAAGCACATCATTTTCGTGTGTGTCCAAATCAAACGTAGTGCGGGTAGATGAATGAAAGCTTGTATGTAAAGAGTAAAGATCAATGAAATACTTATCGTAATGGCGTAGAGTTCATCTGCATTATATTATCGTTTAATCCGTGCCTAAAGTATGCAACTTCACACAAAACCTTTGAGCTCCACTGTGAACTTTGAGGCTCATTGTCCATTCCCAAGAGCACTCATATCTTGGATGAATTTCCGAATTATAAGTATCTATAGCTGTCAGAAAGCTGGTGGATAGGCTAGCTTCCAGTCAAACATAGATTCAATTCTGGTACATTCCTGAAGATAAACCTTGAAAAACGATAAAGATATTTTGAAGTAATAATCAGTTTCCTAGCATGCGGTAAATGTTTTTATAGATACACCATAATATCTAGACGTTTGTCGTGTACCAAAAGGTTCTGTGATAGGAAAACCATTCCTCATTCCACCTTTCAATCTAAAATGTGAGCTTGTGAGTTGCAGTCATCTCGGATGATTCATCCGGTTAAAGTTTAAAGTACAAGATGACACAATAAAGTGAAGTCACAATTCTAAGAAGTCCAATCGATTTCTGATCGTCTTTCGACTTTAAATTCTAAAATTCATCTAACGTATTTTATTGTTTAAAAACTTTAACGTCTTTAGGCCATAACAGTACAATAAGAACATGAGACTTTTAATGGTCGGGTCGAGGTGATGTAATTAGCAACTCAAATGGATTAATATATAGAAATAAAGTAAGGTTTAAAGACATGCTATGAGAGAAAATATTCTTCAATCACGACAAAGATCGATGACCCATTTTTTTTATCTAAACGAACTACCTTTATGGCATATTGATTGAATTGAGATTTTGATATCTTAAAAGTTTGCTGAAACACGAACAAGATCTCTACCATTTTCACATTGATGTGTGTTGCTACCCGAAGATTTATTGTTTACAAGTCGAATCTCGATGATCAAATCGTCCTTGTATGTCAAAAATGTTTATTTCCGAAGAATCTTAATCCAAGTCGCATTTACTACTGTCGCTCGCTAACTTGCTCCTTATCTTAAGTAAAACAAATAAACAAACAGACAGAGTTCATGTAAATTTTTATTTCGTATCATTTACTCTTATCCGGCTCAGCACAGCCCAAGCCATTGGATTACTTACTTCTAATAAGTAATCCTTCCCCTCAAGTTCAATAAAGTTTAAATCGGCATGAATCAATCTTAAGATCTAGTTTAGTATGCCCTTATCTTAAAAGGCATGTGGATAATCTTAAGTAAATCAGGCCATTTGTCATATTTGAATAGACACATTTCAGTTTGTGAGAACGTTATCGTTATCACCACAGATCAGTCTTTTTCATTCATTCATTCTGAAGCGTTGGTCAATTTTGAGCAACTATAAATTGAGGACATCGTACCTCATGATCAGATATACTAATGTCGAGCATTTCTTCCGTGAAAAGCTGTGAACATACGTGTGTAAAACGACCGCAGGCACTGGGAGCCGGCCGTTTAGATAGAAAAACTAATTAATTTAAATAAGGAATTCACATCGGTTGATAAGAACGGAACATCAAAACTGGCGCTTTCTAGCCTCGCCTGTCTGGGTCTAACAACATTTGTTTATTTATAGCTACATAGTTTACTCGTAAAGCTAGTGAACAACCCATGGATTTGTAGGATCAGTCAATTTACGCTTTAAAGGGAGTTTTCAAATTGTGACCAGCTGCAAACTGTCCAGATCAAATGCAAAAAAGAGGGCATAATTTTAATCAAAAATATTATACAAAATTCATAGAAAACTTGATCATTCATTTTTCTTCAGTAAAGGCGATTAAACAGAGGTTTGTATTTGCCCCATTTTAGTAGCGTGGGCTTTGTGGGAAGCTACAAGGATTTTAGGTTATCCATGCCGGCTCAAAACGCTTCAATTTTTCAGCTCAACGCAACGACTTAAAATGTAGTTCTTTGTTTAATGCTTTATTTCAAGCTTATGTTATGTAAACATTTTATATAATTCTTTGCAATGGCTGATGCAACCCAAAAACTTGAGAATTAAAATGTGAATCATGTACAACTTCTTTTGGTACTTATAAAGGAGGTTTATTCATGTTATTTTAGTAGTTGCTTTCCACAACATTTAATGAAGCGTCAAGATTTTTGCATTCATTATGGAATGAGGTGATAATGGTTCAAACACATTTTTAGGAGCATGTGTTTTATTTATTAACCAACTCCAAAGTCTATTATTGACCACAAGCGGGGTCATAATTTTCCCCTGACTTTGGCTCTTTTTGCAGATTATTTTGAATGAATAAAGCTAAAAATGCCTGGGTGTGTAATTCAATTTAATAAAATAACCTTATCCTTATTCGGCCACACTTTCAAAATATATATAACCGCAGACTATTTCGAGTCATCATGTGAACTTCAGACGTACTTTTTACCTCAGCATATTTTCCCTGCCCTAAACTCCAGCGGTATCCACTCAAAATTTGCCATATTTCCCTATAAAGTTATACCCGATGATTATGCCGACCGTCGCAGTGATAACATTTTAAAGGAAGATACACGTAAACCTTTGCAGACGTGATCAATGTCTAGGCTTTGTTCAACCAACGCAATTTGATCCGGTTCATCATGTGAGCACGTGAGGGTGATGTAAATTTTGCAAGTTTACACACACTACACCTCGCATCAAATAATATTATCTTCTTAATCCTCCACTTTTTTTAAACTTATCTAAGGTCAACAGTCCTTTTCACACAAAGTCTGTATCGACCATATAAGCCTCCAATCTTGTCTTTCATGAATTTCAAGCTTCAAGTAATGATTACTAAAATTTTAGAGACATGAATCTATGGAAAGGGACGGGCATCAGGTGGATAGGATAGTATCAAAAATGTTTCAAATTCTTAGATCAATGGCAACATAGTTGACAGGTAAACTTTTCTAAATCTACTATCAATCAATCAAGCACCGCACCCATAATTTTTTTCCCTAAATTGAGCATTTGCTTTTGATCAAATTTTTGCATGCACGATTAGGCTAGGTAAGTATTGAATTAACAAATCAAATAAAGTGAATTCATGCATGTAATGCATGAAAATTACATGGAATGGAAAGGAAATTTCCTTTTGTACATGCCGGTTTTATCAGTATTCAATATTGCTTTTCTAGATTTTATGGAAAAGCAAACATTCGCTTATTAAAATAACCTGGGTATATATAGTATTCTGTGTTGACGAATGAGTGTGCAAGGTACTCCCTTTGCATATAATAATGACCATATAAGTCTCTTTGAATTGCGTATCTATAATTTTTCTTGATTAATCAGCAGAAAAGTAAGCATAGAAAAGGATAAATTGTTCTTAATCAAAAACATTGACATTCAAGACCGAAATAGTAAAAGGCAAAATGGCCGGAGTAATTAGGATGGTGAATCGTAGTGAACATGAAATGCTTACGGCTTACCTAAGCTATGTTAAATGATTGAGAATACTGCGCAAAAAATACGAAGTAAAGTTTTGTTCATTTAGAGTTTCATGAAAATATTATGGAAAAGAAGAATCCTTGAAAAGTTGATTGTTGTGTCACTGACTGGCAAAGCAAGTCTTTACTGTCAATGTGCCAATAAAAATTTTCTCGAATCTGTATTCCATTTGCCTTCGTCTGTTCTACGTAAAAATACACGAACGTAACGGGTGAAGTTGGAGATAATTTATCTTTAAAGCACACGTTCTCTGTCTATTTCTGCAAAAAAGATAAATGCTTTGCCATTTTGCCCTTAAGACCGTGCTTAACATGACGGGAAAATGCTTGCAAGAGAAAATGGACCTTTCAGAAGGTAGCTAGGGTGTATGCATAATGCTCTTAATGCAATTAAAAGATTTTCAAGCCCAAGTCAAGTACAATTTTCATCACTTTAACGATCCTCGTTGAATGGTTTAAGTAAACGCATTTTCCACTCCAATGCAATGCAACATTTTACAACAAATGAACGATCCTTGACCATGATCCCAAATTGAAACCCTCGGATAAGTACGTGAAATACTAAATGGGGACAAGCCCATTAGGCCAAAGTCCTTCAGCATTCTAAATAAGTTGTTCAACTCAGTCATGTCATGTTTAAGAAAATGAATTAAATATTATCTCTCATGCAAGCACCTTAAGAAACCGAGGCGTTCCAGGCTCCTTTCAGTGACAAACTAGTGAATAAATGAGCATGAGCAATAGCGTGAGTTACATGAGGGAAAGGCATTTCTGAATTTGCAGTAATTTCACGGGTGCCGGTGCTAACGATATGACATGTTAAATGCTAAGCGCACCGCACGTCATCGTCAGAAGATCTCACTCAGGCCATAATATAAAAATATTATGCGCCGTCGTCACGAGTCACTTCACTCAAATTAATTGGAGCTTTACTTAGACACAGATAGACAAGCTGGAGTGGATAGTTACGGTAAAAAGATTTTTTCATTTATCACGTCATTTATATCCTACTCATACCGTATATCGCTCGCTATACTCGGTGTAGATATAAATAGATACTTAATCGACGATTCATGGTTCACTTGGATCTTGGCCTTCACAATTTCATCATCTATCTGTGAAACATATTCAGTTTTCCTTTTATTTCATTTTAAATCAGTTCATTTTGTCTTCCATCATGTGCACGAAAATTTACGAATGTGTTGCTCTTGCTATGTACGGCTGTACATTTTAAAGAGCTGATAATCGGAAAGCGGATTAAACAGCCTTACTTCCTTTATTAAAAATTTTACAGACTGCAAAGTTCAAGTGTGTGTTTGGTAACAAACTCAATTTTCTCGATTTACAGCAAAAAAAATGCGTCAAAAACGTCAACATTCCTTAATCCAGGTACCGTAAGCAATTTTATTTTGTATTAATAATAAACAAACAAGCTTCATGAATGAATCGTTTGCTCATGGCCTTGAGGATTGATTGAAAGGTGAAAGCACTTTAAAGTCACTACATTTTGCCTACAATAACTGGTCTCAATGGATTTTGGAATAGGTTGGCTTGGTTAGCTGAACCATTGCCCATCTTCTGCGTAATTAATAAACTCTGGCTGGCTGTAAATAGGTTCATTGTTTCCCGTTTTTGGTACAAATATTAGCATATGTGCTTTAAGCGAAATATGGAACTTTCTCAGTATTGACATTATTAAAAGATAAAAAGGAAGCTACAAACGTTATGAGAACGTAGCAACACCTCTTGTGGTACGAACTTTGCCCAGGGCATGAAGAGAAGTGGAGCATCTAAACTGTGGTCATGTTTTATTTTACAAAGAGAAAGATGTGCATTTTGACACGAATGTCATACTAAAATAATTTAACTTTCACGTGTGACAAGTAAGGAGCAGCCTTCTTTAGAGAGCATATGCGTGGCAAAGGTAGTCATTTACTAAAAATGAACATCTACGAAGATGATAGAAAGTGCCCTAATCTGGGTTCGCAATAAACTTCGGTGGAATTGTTTTTAAACATTGAAAGAAATGATTGGGGCGAACTTTCGGGGATCGGGGCGAACTTGAAAATTTGGTCGCCGTTTTCCCTAGCTCCGGGAAATGGGCGAACATTCGCCCCTGTCTCATCATGTTCGCCT
>JAHZMX010006426.1:0-13072 GCA_027743895.1 Seira musarum | reverse complement strand
TGGGTAATTGCAAGCTTACTTCTTGTCGGTATAGTTCTAAGCAATGCATACAAATACAAGAATATTTACAACATCATCGCCCCCAGGTTAGTCGAGCCATACGAAAGTATTGAACAGTTGGTTAATGATTCATTCCAAATTTACACAAGAGCCGCTCCCATTCCAATTAGAGCAGCATCAATTCTTCTCGCAGAAAGAAAAGTAAACAATACAGGTGGTGAGAACTACCAAGACTTTCGTCACAAAAACTACAGTGTGGTTTATCGCCACGAAATATTTGTAAGGGATGATTTTGATCTCTTTCCAAGGCCATACAAATTTCTGAAGAGTATTACGGATAAGTACTTGTTTGAGGTTGTTGATAGCGAGATAAATAGCTATGATTGGAATGGAGAATTCGCTTATCAGAATCTTAATCAATTAGATTCTATTCGTAAAGAATGGCCAAACTTTCACCAAGAATCAAAGCGAAAATCATATTTACTTGAAAACACACAGTTGTCTCTCAAAACCTATGATCTTCTCTGGAATATTTCAATAAATCACAAAACATTTCCGCAGCTAGACTGGAAGGAGATGTTTGAAAGGGATGAGCAAACAATGCTGTACGATATACTAAAGCAATGTAATAGACAAGCGTTAGTACTACCTAAATCATATTGTTTCAAACACGCTCGAAAACTGTTTACAGATGTTGGACATCTACAATCCGACATATTTGTCGGCAAAATACCTGTGGTGAGTAGACAACTAAACTTGAAATTTGGAAGACCTTTGGAAAAACCCAGTCGTCAAAAAGTATTCGCGTTTGAGGAGCAAGGGATTTGGTTAAAGTGGAAAAGAATTATTGAAAGGGAGAATATGGATAACACTATTACAGAATTTAATGCACCATCTCCAGATGGAAATGTTGTAATAATATTCTCTGCTGTTGCCTTCGGTCATTTCATTGCTACCGTTAGTTTTACAGTAATTGAATCTGGATTTATTAATTCCGTGAAGGTCTTGACTATTCATTTCTTTCGTACAGTTAGGGTTGCACTTAAGCAGAATCCAGTTCGACTGTTGAAGTCAATTTTGCGGATTTCAATGTTCAATATTAATCGCGTTTCACGCAAGAAGTGTGGATTGAACCATCGGTTTTGGCGTTGCAAACGATAAGGAGTTTGCCGTTAATTGAGCCATTTGCTAGTAGCATACAAATATATAATATTGCTTTACAAGTTGAAATATTTCATAAACAGCATGATATATTACAATAAACATTGTAAAAGTATTAAACTAAGTATTAAAATATTGTAATTTATTAATTTAAAGAGCGTATAATAGTGAGAGATATAGTTAAATTTTAAGATTTAGAATGTTTTACCTAATTTTTAGATAAAAGCTAACTGCAATATAGTTATCGTCTGCAAACTGGCTTCTTAGGAAAAGCATATTAATAACGTGTTTAAAACTAATTAATGAATTAAAATGGCAAATTTTTCAGTCAACAATGATCTATTTAGAGGGCTAGCAATGGGTTGATTTTCACAGTGTATGAACTATTTTTGATGTTGTATCGGTGGGCAATGTCAGTTTGAAAAGATAAAGTAAGAAGTCAACCATGCACATTCCAAAGCAGTCAGATTTGGGCAACGATTGACAACTCATAGTTGTCAGCATATTAACAAACTGACTCCTTTGTATTTTTGGTTTTTAAGTCCATTTTAAATAATTAAATTAGAAAACCATTGACAAGTGCTGATCAACCAACGTAAGATTTTCGTGATTTCCCAGTAACATAAAAAACTTGAAATAATTATTCAGCATGCTTCTGGTCTTCTACCGGCTTAATCTTCGCAATTCTTATGCCATGTAATGAGTCATTAATAGGCGGAGTCATAAACCCATATGAATAATTGTAAACAGGTCTTTATTTCTTCATACTTCATTCCAATTCCAATCTAATTACATTTTATCTATAACAATAACAAATCTACTTTAAGCTTGATCCAGATTTTCCAAGAAGCTTCCATGGTTAAAATTAAAAGCTACAATTAAAAAAAACATAGTACGATCAAAATTGATTAAAACAAAAGTATGTACATCAAAAACAAAATTGTCATTAACCTTTGTTTTATCTTCGGCAGCCATGGCGGCGTAAGTGGTTTTTTAGGCTTGTCCGACATGAATAGGATAGATCGCAATATTTGCATGTATACGGTTGCTCCCGAATGTGAGATAATAAATGGTCAAATAATCGACACCTTGAGTAGAATCCTTTACGTGTACAGAACAGGCACCAATACTTCCGCAATTCCAAATCACTCAAGTGAACAATTTTTTGGTGCCTTTTTAGATGGCCCCGAAGTTTGAAAGACATGCCACAATCGTTGCATGCGAATGGTCGAACTGTGCTATGTAGAGAATTGTGGTGATTACCCAAGTTGGACTTTTGATGAAAAGTTGCATGACAAATTAAGCATTTAAATTTTTTGTCCGTTCCAGTTAAGATGGGATTCTAATCTAGTTGCTTTCCCAAATTTCCTATCACAAAATGCACAATCGTGCTTTTTTTTATCCGAACCTTCATGACGCTTGGTGTGTTCCGATAAAGTGCTCTTGTTTTTAAAGGTTTTCTTACAAGAAGTACACTTGTGGAGTTTGTCGTTTGAATGAGCTTTTGAAAGATTCTTTACTTCATATTTCATTTTGAATATATTATTACTATGACTTATGTTTATCTAGTAAAACTACATCAGTGAAATTAATCGATTTCCAAATCTTTTTTGAATCTACATTCGCACTAATATATGTTGTCTCATTTGTTAGTTTTAAACGTATTCGTGAGCTCAGGAGCTGAGATTGGAATTCGGTTTCGGTTGACTTAAGATTACATACTGTCTTTTTGGAAAAATCACTGAATTATATTAAACCAAATGTTTTTAAAGCTCGTTAGCATTATCACTTTAACTGTATCACGCTAAATATGCTACTGACGGGTCTTATAACTTTAAAGCGTATGTACTTGCGCTGCACCCAACCAAGCAAATGAATTAATGTAATAATTATTAGAAATGTTTTCAAAATCGTAGACTTGATTTTCTAGAGTCTTGGGCCTGTCTGACAATGACGGTGTTTGATTTGCATTATGCATCCCGTATACCAACTGCCAACCGAACAAAAAAACTTTCCATTCTTGACTGACATTTGGAATGCTCTGATATTTGTTTTCCCACATTAAGCACGGGAGTTAAATTAAGAGGACAATTTAGCCGCATCTATTCTACTTACCTTTCCTCGCAAATGATATCCTTTAATCCGTTCTTTTTCTCCGTGGGTATTAATATTGATCTAAAAATGTTTCAACAGAAGACTAGATAAGCCAGAATTTATAATCGGCTTTAATGTGTAGGTACTTCACCACCAATACACCTGAATAAATATAAGTTGCAGTAGACTACCTATGCTTGGAGTAGGATAGTTTTTTTTCACTTTGCTCGGGCTTAGGTGGCTTATATTAAAAGAGATCAAAGGAAATAAATCTTTTCATTTCTAGCTTTTCTTCGTAGGTACTGGAGTAAAAATATTCAAAGTGAGAGCTGATTTTGACAGAAGACTTTTTGATTGCTAAACCCTTTAATATATATCTACATTACGATGAATGTAAGTCTTAACATTTGTAAAAACAGTTGATGTTTGAAGCGAGGCCATGCAAACTTAGTGTTTTTATCCCTTATCTTTGGCGTACGTGATACAGGAAAAAAGGATGGCTTTTCCCATTCAGGTCTTACAAAGGAAATATAATATAGTTGTGAAGGGTAAAAATGAGTACAACAATCTCTTTCTTTTACAGCTTATAAGACTGCATGAGTGGTAGGGTTAGGTGGAGGAGTAATTATAATACATACGTAAAAGTGTTAAATAAATACTGGGTTTCATTAAACATGACAAATCATGGCATGGTTAACAGGATGGGCAACAAACATTCATCCTCAAGTTAAATTTAGATAATTGCGATTGGAGTTCATTCCCAGGACCTTGTTTTTAATTGTCAACGTATCCAAGTTTCAGAAATTTTTTCAGTCGTATGACATGCATTTAGTACTAATTTGGTACTATCATTTGGTAAAGAGCCTAATAGGATAGCACTTATGTAACGATTTATTAATCGTCGTTTTCATTTCAATAACGGATTTACAATTTTGCGTTAAGGTATCTAAACATTTTAAGTATCTAAAATAGAAAACCATTTACGGGTTCAGATGGTTGAACGTGTGCTTTGTAATTACTCATTTACAAAGAGTATATCTTAAAATATTTATTGTGCATGATTCTGATTTTCCACCTGCTAAGTACTTACAAATTTTATTTCGTAGTTTACAAATAATAAGAAACGAAGGACACCTATGCTTAACAGTAAATGCGCATTTATTTCCTCATTCGTAGTTAATTTCAATTCAATACTATTTATCCATGAATAACATGAACAAATCCTCTACTTAGCTTGGCCCTGAATGTCCAGAAAGCTATTAGTTTCCATGACCCAATTTAAGAGCTGCAGTAGTAACAAACACAATATAATATAAATTTATTAAAACAAAATAATGTAATTTACTTATATCGATCATTATCCTATTTTTATCTTGAACAGACATGACGGCGTAAATGGTAGATCAGACTTGATCGACATGAAAAAAATCGATCGCAATATTTGCAAGAAAAAGGTTGTTCCCGAATGTGAGATAACAAATGGTCATAAAAATGACCCTTTGGGTAGAATCCGTCACGTGTGCAAAACATGCACCAATACTTCCGCAATTCTGAATCACTCAAGTGAACAGTTTTTTGGTGCCTTATTAGATGGCCCCGAAGTTTGAAAGCCTTGCCACAATCGTTGCATGGGAATGGTCGAACTGAAATATGTAGAGATTTGTGGTGATTATCCAAGCTGGACTTATGAAGAAAAGTAGCATTGCAAATTAAACATTTAAATTTTTTGTCCGTTCCAGTTGTATGAATTTTGCAATGTTCATATAAACTTGAGTTATGGGCAAACGCTTTGCCACAAACGTGGCATTTGAACGGCTTTTCTCCCGTGTGAACTCGAAGATGAGATTCTAAGTTACTTGCTGTCCAAAATTTCCTTTCACAAAAGGCACAATCGTGCTCTTTTTAATCCGTACTTTCATGAAGCTTGGTGTGGACGGATAAATTTGACTTGTATTTAAAGGTTTTCTCACATTTAATACATTTGTACGGTTTCACACTTGTGTGTGCTATTAAGTGTCTCTTTAATTCAGATTTTGTTTTAAATTTTTTCGCACAAACTTCACACACAAATGGTTTTTTGTAGTTCATATTAAAATAAAAATGTCAGTTATGACTCACTAAAAATACTTTTTTGAATTTTAACCAATTTTTCCTAGATATAGCCTCAATTTAAGTACCTCTTTCGAACACTTTTATCTGCTCAGGTTGTTATAAGGAATTCTATTGTTGTTATTAACTGACTTTTGTAAATGCTACCACCTAATACATAATCAATGAACTTGGTCATCTGTCAATCTTGTTCGTGTTTCTTTAAAACTTTAGGTTTGCACTTCTCGCCTTCATCGAAAATAGTAGCTTAATTGTTAATTTCAAGAATATTTGTGCCTTTTGTTTACATGGAGTTGTAATTGGAATTCGGTTGGTAAACCTTTAAATATCACTCTAAAAACTGAATTAAGTACCACCAAAAAATGTCACCAAAGTATTATTTCTAATCACTTTAAATGTGCCACTCTTTATGCTTCTCTGTTTGTACGAGAATGGTAGTAACACAAGTACTAAAATTAAATGGTTTTCGACTCTTTGTTTCTACAATGGATGAACACAATGAATCAGATATTTCAAACTCTTCAATCCAAACTTTGTAGAATAACCAATAATAAGTTTTACGTATTTTACCACTCAAGTGCATCACAGTTTTTATAATGGCTTTTTATTTTATGCTTACGCAAGTGGTTTTGATCTAACTGAATTTGGTAATGAAAGATAAGTAATATTCTATTCGACACGCAGTGCGAACCCGTTCACAAAGAGTGTTTGTAGTGGAATGAGCTAACTACTTGTACGTATGACTTCCCTTGCTTTGTTCTTGTCTTTTTTGACATTGTTGGATGAGTCGTGCGTGACTTTTTAATTTAAACCCTTAGTCGTTTCAGATATTTTTAGAAACAAAAGAGGTACCTTGTCAAAATCGTTCTGTATTGTGTAAAGTTGTAAGCAATCAGTAGTAATGACATGATTGTATAATATCTACAATTTTAGCTTCGCCATTAAGCAGGTAATATATTTCTGCCAGCACTAGTAACAGTTTCTGACGCAGTTTGTTGTAATTCATTACATTTAGCACAACAGCATGTCATTTAAAAAATTTAATACATTGGTTTTCACTTCTCTGATTTTTCCTTGATTACACACATAATTTGTTTGATGCAAATGAAATGAGGCAACAATAACTTCAAACGGTTGCGTAAATTTGAAATTCACATCACGACCTAGAGGAATTAAACTTGGATTTCAATGTGAAAAAACGTTTGGAGCCGAAGGTTTTCAAAGTTCACGTTCATCTTATCCACGTCCCGTTTCAAGACTGAGTTTTGTGAATACAACCATAAAATAAATTTTTTTGGTGTGGTCTTCAGAAATTGCACAAGTTTGTCTACTGCGTTGCCAACGAAATCGATTTGGTTGTTATGCATTGCAAGATGTCCAAATCCCTGGAGGCCGGATCTTGTAAGAGCAATTAGTAAAGCAAAAAAACCTGGTCCTTTGTTCGAAAACAAATTTGCTACACCACGTGGTTTCGTGATTCTCTAGAACTTTAGCTACTTAAGAGAAGTACATAAAAAACTTTAGTCGGGTGTATATTTTCTTGAAGAGGTTTAAGCTGAAGACTCCCGTACAAACAAGTTCTAAATAATCTGGAGCAAACCATCTGGTCCATGCTTCCAGAGAAAGTGATACAAAATTGATGGAATTATTGCAGCCGACATTTGAAAGGCATTGCTTAACTTCTTTTGTGAGGAAAGGGAATGGTTCAAGATGGATTCAACCAACACATTTTACTACTTTTCCTAATCAAATATCGCTTTTTATGTAAAAAAATGAAAGGCGTGATCAACTTTTGTATAATCTGTTTTCCTTTAATCAATTTTATTCGTACATGCTAGTGGTTAGCCTAATCCCAACAATGCGCAATTTCGAGTTTCATATCGAATATTTTTTTTCAGCACGAAGAATTTTAATATTGCCCTTTCTTAAGTTCGTGACTGCAGGCTTTCGCTCAGTAATTAGAAACTAGACAAAGCGTGGAATCCACTTCGTTCTTTACTTTGAATAAACTACAAATAATCTTTTTCAGAGTCATTTTTAGCCCTATAAAAGTGAAAGCGCTAAAACATGTAGATTTTATTCGACATAAAAAGGTAATATTTCGAAATGCTCCATCTATTTTCTACCAAAACTTGAGGTATTGTCCTATAGACCCACATTGTTCTTAAAAGCCTAACGTGTTGCTAAAATGTTCGATTACCATGCAGCTTTCAATTTCTTCCTTACACGAAGTATATCAACTGTCTGTTTCTAGGGGCGTCCTGCAGTGTATCCGCTCTGTAATCATGAAATCGCCATAATTGAATCGTTTTATAGGTTAAGTTGGCATTTGAAATCGATTGTTAGGCTTGAACACACATGTTCACACGTTTTTTAAATTCCCTATCTCGATCAATTTTATTGGAATTTCAAATAATATAAAAAAGGGAATGGTGGTAGCAGGCAATCAATCGTTGACAACGTTTTCCGTATGAAAAACTCCATTAAAATACTTCTAAAGCTCAGAGTAGCAAACTTTTAAGGCGACAATGAGCGATTAAAACTGCTACTGCTGGCCTGATTTTCACTCTATAGGGACACTTTTTGATGCTGTATCGATCGGCAATGCCGGCTAAAGATATGAAATAAGAAGTCGACCACGCACATTCCAAGCCAGTCAGGTAGGAAAGCATTTGCGCAACGATTTATGACTCATAGTTGTCAGCATGAAAATTAATACTCCTTTGTATTTTGGGCTTAAGTGCATTTTAAACAATTAAATTAGAAAAGCATTGAGAAGTTCTGATCATCCAACGCAACGTATGATTTTCGTAATTTCATACGAATGTAAAAAACTTAAAATAGTTATTGTGCATGCTTCTGGTTTTCTATCGGCATTTACCGTAAATTGGTTTTTATTTTTTCATACTTTTTTAAAAATTCAATAACATTTTATCTATAACATTAACAAAACTGCTTTTAGCTTGGTCCTGATTTTCCAAGAAGCTTCCGGGGTCAAAATTGAAAGCTAAAACACTAACAAACATAGTACGGCTTAAATACCATTAAAACAAAAATAAGTGTTTCTATAATAAAGTGGTCATTAACCTTTTTCTTATCTTGGACAGACATGACGGCGTAAATGGTTGATCAGACATGACCGAAATGAAAATGATAAATCGCAATGGTTGCAAGAAAAAGGTTGTTCCCGAATGTGAGATAATAAATGCTCAAAAAATGGCGTTTTTACGTAGAATCCTTTACGTGTACGGAACATGCACCAATACTTCCTCAAATTTGAATTACTCATGTGAACAATTTTGTTGTGCCTCGTTAGGTCGCCTCGAAGTTTGAAGGCCTTGCCACAATCACTGCATGGGAATGGGCGAAACGAACTATGTACATATTTGAGGTGATTACCCAAGCTGAACTTATGAAGAAAGATTGCATTGCAGATTAAACATTTGAAGTTTTTGTGTGCTCCAGTTGTATGAATTTTAGAATGTTTATATAAACTTGAATTATGGGCAAACGCCTTGCCACAAACGTTGCATTTGAACGGCTTCTCTCCCGTGTGAACTCGTAGATGAGATTCTAATTTATCTGCTGTCCAAAATTTCCTGTCACAAAATGCACAATCGAGCTCTTTTTTATCCGTACCTTCATGACGCGTGGTGTGTTCCGATAAAGTGCTCTTGTTTTTTAAGATTTTCTCACAATATACACACTTGTAGAGTTTGTAGTTTGATTGCAATTTTGAGTTTTTGTTTAATTCGTGCCTCATTTTGAATATCTTATTAATATGCCATTTGATACTAGATCAGTGAAATTAATCGTTTTTTTCTTCTTTTTCAAGTCTTTTTTTAAAACTTTGTTCGCAATTTACGTCGTTTTAAAATATGTTGCCTCAATTGTTTGTTTCAAACATATTCGTGCTGCTTGGAGCCAGGATTGTGATTCGGTTTCGGTTGCCTTAAGACTACATACTGTCTTTTAAGAAAACTCGCTGAGTTAAATAGAACAAAATGTTTTTAACGTTGTTAATATTATCACTTTAAGTGCACCACACTGAATATGCTACTGACGAGTCTTTTAACTTTAAAACGTAGGTACTTGCGCTGCACCGAACCAATAAAAAATTAATGTAAAACTTATTATAAATGTTTACAAAATCATGGAATCGGTCTCCGGATGTCTTGGGCCTGTCTGACAATGTCGGTATTTTATTTGCATTATGCATCCCATATAGCAACTGCCAACCAAACAGAAGAGCTTTCTATGCTTGACTGACATCTGAAATTCTTTGATATTTGTGTTCCTGCATTGCAAACAGGAGTTAAATTTAAGGCACAATTTAGCTACCTATCTACCAACCTATCCTTGGAATCAAATCCTTTAATCCGTAGATTTTTCTTCGTTGGCATTCATATTGGTCTAAAAATATTTCAGCTGAAGACTATCTAAGCCCGAAGTTATAATCAGCTTTAACGCGTAGGTACTTTACCATCAATACGCTTGTATAGATATTATGTAGAGTAGAAACTTTCAGATCTAACTCATATCTTAACTGATGGTGAGTTGGAATTACTCGTTGTTAAAACATTGCTGGATTTTATTAATTTTTTTCCACCAGGTTTGCAATTCTCTTCTGATGCCTGAAACTACTAAAAGGAAGCCTCAACCGGCAGTCTTAAATCACGTAATAGCACAAAAATTGATTATTCTTTAAAATGCTTTTAAAATCTCGTACATTAATAACCTGAGTCTATCCGACGTGTATATAAGGAGTTTACAAGCTCCCTACTAATATAACCGACAGACCATTTAGGTTTTAACTAAGCTTGGAGTAGGATAGTTTTGTTTTTCATTTTGCGTAGGCAAACGTGGCTTATACATATGTATTCGAAGAGACCACTCTACCCGTAAAGGGTAATATTTCCAGAAACTAATCGTTTCATTTCTAGCTTTTTTTGTAGGTACTGGTGTAAAAATATTAGAAGTGACTGCAGATTTCAACAGAAAACACTTCCATTGCCAAATTGCCAAACACTTCTATATATATATACCCTACGATGAATGTAAGGCTTAATCGTTGGTAAAACAGTTGATGCAGCGAGGCTTTGCGAACTTAGTGTTTTTATCCTACATCTTTGGCGTACGTGACTTAAGAAAAAGGATGGCTTTTCCCATTCAGGTATTACAAAGGGAATGTAATATAGTTGTTAAGTGTAAAAATGAGTACAATTATCTTCTTTTCTTACAGCTTATATGACTGCATGAGTAGTAGGGTGAGGTAGAGGAGTAATTACAATAAATACAATCGTAAAAGTTTACCAGACTTGGTTCCATTAAACCTGATAAAGCATGACTTGGTTAATAGGATTGGCAACAAACATTCATCCTCAAGTTAAACCTAGATAATTGCGATTGTAGTTTGTTCCCAGAATTTTGTTTTCAATTGCCATATGTAGGTTTCAGAAGTATTTGCAGTGGTTTGACTTGATGATTGTACTAATTTTGTACTATCATTTGGTAATATGCCTGATAGCATAGCAATTGCGTTAGCATTTATTGATCGTCGTTATCATCATTTCAATTACAGATTTACAAATTCGCGTTAAGGCTTATCAGAGCATTTTAGTATCCAAAATAGATAGGTTCAGATCATTAAACGTGTTCTTTGTGATTGAACATTTACAAAAAAAATGTCTTAAAATATTTATGGCACACTATTCCAATTATCCATCTGCCAAATACTTACAAGTTCTATGTCGTAAGTCATAAATAAATAGAACGAGGGACTGTGCATAACAGTAAGTACGTCTTTATTTCCTCATACATAGTTCATTTCCATTTCAATTCATTACTTTTTTCCATTAATAACATCCTTTACTCAGCGTTACACGTTACACGCTTCAGTTTGATCGAGAATAGTAGTAACCCAATTGCTAAATTATTAAATGGTTTTGGACTTTTTGGTAGTAAAATGGATGAACACAAAGAATCATCTGGATTTCAGACTCTTCACTCAAATTTTTAAAAATAACAAACCATAATTTTTACGCACTTTCCCACAGTCTTTATAATTATTTTGTATTTTATGTGGGCACAAGTTTAAAAAAAAATATCTCATAAAAAAATGAGTAATGCTTAATTCGACTCGCAATACGAACACCTTCGCAAGGACCGTTTGTAGTGGAATGAGCTAAATACTCGCATGAATGACTTCCCTCTCGACAATGTTGGATGAGTCGTGCGTGACTTTTTAATTTAAACCCTTATGTAGTCGTTTCAGATATTTTTAGAACCAAAAGAGGTACCTCGTCAAAATCGTTCTATACTGTGAAAAGTTGTAAGCAATGAGTAGCAGTGATATGATTGTATAAATATCTACGATTTTAGCTTTGCCATGAGGCAGGTCAGATATTTCTGCCAGTACTAGTAACAGACTCTCTCTCTCTTTGCATTTTAAGTAAAGTCAAAATTTTGATCAATTACCTTAATATTGACGTCGACATATTTAAAATGGGAAAACGAAGTAACTTACAAAATTAGCGCTGATTTGGGCGTTGCGAAGAACGTCTTGAAAATTTCTGTTATGATCACTTCAATTTCTAACATCAGTACATGAAGGTACGCTAGAATTATTCACTCAGCAGCAACCAACCAGCATTTTAAAAAATAGTTTTCATGCTTGAATTTGAATTTTGAGGGTTATTAGGCGTACGTTTTTGTGCTGAAGGCAAAGCCAAAAAGGACCTGTTTATCTTTTTATCTATGCACGTGCTAATACGAAAGCTTCATGTCTAAATATGAGGCAGGAAAACCTGGGCAAAAACGAATAATGCTAAAACAAGATCAGATTTTTCAGCAACAGTAGGCACCAAAATTTTGCAGGAATCTAGAAAAGCTAGTACTCCTGAATTGTTGATGGCTGGTGTAATAATCAGGTTTAATATTAAACGTTAGATTATGTTTGGAGGAAAAGGACAGACAAGAATTGGACCAGAAAAATAAGAGTACTTTTATTTACAGTTTACTTATTAAGCAGGTAAAGTAATTTTTTGTTTATCAGACTGAATGGCAACAAAAATGCACTGAACACATAGGTAATTGTTTTCTCATTCCACAGTTCTTGTTTGTTTCTACAAACACAGCGTTTGTATGACAATCCCGAGACTAGACCATAATTAAGCAAAACTTATCCCACTATTTAATAATACAATAATAATTTTATTTCCTTAAACCGATTAGGTAAGAAATAGTAAGGTTTTTAATTATACAAGAATCGATGTATTTGTTAATATAAACAAAGATTAACATTAAAACTACGTTAAAACGAAACAAAAATTCAAATGATTATTCCCACTTGATACTTTTGTTGTGGCTTAAAAATTGTAGATGAATTAATATTGATATAATTCTTGGAAACATTGATTGCCCTTCATTCACAACTTTAGTAATTTTCGCTTAATTTCATACGAGTTAGTTAAATCAAAACCGCACCCAGGTCCGTATTTGTACGTCGAGGTATTCAATTGAGAGAGCTAATGAAGTACTTGTTAAATTCAAATTTTTTGTCTAGTAGTTAATTGTCTAGTATTGTCAATAGGTCAAAATTTACTCCTAATCTCCCCAGAATTTCCTTAAATACAAACTCAACGAAGACAATGGATTTATTTATACTTTTTACAATGAAATCCGCCAACAAGTACTCAGCAAACGTTTG